>JAXCLR010006330.1:0-14479 GCA_035584095.1 Annona squamosa | reverse complement strand
TCCAAAAATGATAAAATTTGGTTTATAAATTAAATATAACTAGATTAACAAGTTTATAAAATTATTTTCAAAAAAAATAATAAAATATATATTTTCAGACCGGTCGGAAATCACCTCCGGTCGGTCTGAAAAGATCAGTGCTCGACATACAAAGAAACAGACAAGATGACCGCATGTATTCATTCGTCCATAGTGGTGGGCAAATGGTAACCGTTTGGATGGCCAAATGTTTGAGGTGAGCGTGTACTAGAGGTGTGTGCTGTGGATCAGAGGTGTAGGTTTCATAGCAATGTTTTAAAAAACAGACCGAATTGGGTGGTCGGATCGTGAACAGGTAGTATTCCGTTCGTTGGTCACCGGTTGAACCGGAAAAAACTGAGACCGGTCACAAAAACAGTTCATTGACCGATCCGGTTTTTAAAACATTAGTTCACAGCGGCGGCCATGCATTTATCTCGTTTACCCATTTTCTAGAATACATCTCCGTCTAGGTAGGAGGTACTGGTAGATAGATAAGATGAGGTACGTAGTTGGCCATCTTGTTATTTTGCGTGGTCTTTGGGCATCATGAAGATGAGGGATGAGAGCTGACAGGGATCGATGGAAACGAGGAGCCCTCTGGTGATGACGCGCAGGTTGGAGACCACACTAGGCGGAATTCTGAAAATAAAAAGGCTAGCTTCCACTGCTGCTGTGGGCTGCAAGCTGCATCTAATAGAGGAGCCCCGATGAAAAGAGGTAGGAAACGGATGAGAATCAATAGCTCTGGAATTGAGATATCATCATGTGCTGTCTACTGCACTATAAGTATAGAATGAACCTTACACATATTAAAATGCGATAAAATTTTATATAATTATTTATTATTTAAAAATAACATTTTAAACTTGATATTTACGTTAAACTATCATATTACTTTGATTTTGCACTATTTTAATATGGCGGCCACACGCATGTTAAATTTAAATGAAAATTAGTATGTTAATAAAGTGAACAATTCTAAATACAATGGAAGAGGTAGATTTTACATTCTTAATCATATGAGGCCCACAATAAATGGACTAGAGTTCGAATGCACTTGATTATTTTCTTTTGTATATAGCTTTTTGCATTAGTTTTAGACATTTGATAAATGGGAGCCATGCACATCTTCTATTTAGATGAACTAAGTATCCTAACTAAACAAATGATTCTAAATGCAGTGTGTTAGAGTATATTTCCACTGTCAAGAGGTATAATTAAGAAACCGGTTGGCCTCAAGTGGAACTCATTTATTTGCAACGTTTTATTATAAGTAGAAATCAGGTGAGATACAAAGAAATAGACAAGATGACCACATTTATTCATTCGTAGTAGTAGGCAGGTGGTACTGGCACGTAGAGAAGACGAGGCACGTCGTTGGTCATCTTGTTATTTTGCGTGGTCTTTGGGGCTCCTGATGAGGATGAGGGATCAGAGCTGATAGGAATCTGCAGAAATGAGGAGCGGTGATGATGAGGCGGAGGCGCGGTTGAGGACCACATTACCCACAATGAACATAGTCAATAGTTCGTCTCCACAGCTGCTGTGGTCTGGAAGCTGCGCCTGAAGGAGGAGCCCCGATGAGAGGTGGGAAACCGACGGGTATACGGGCGAAAATACAAATTCGCTCTTCGAGAAATCCATCAGTATATGATTCTTTTGGATGGAATTTGATCTGCACGATATATCTTAATTAGCACTCGCTGCAAGGTTCAGATGAAATGCAGAGACCGCGGCCACTCTATATATATACAGCAGCAGCAGTACTCAAAGCCGTGTGTAGAATGGTTGGCCCCTGTTGTCACGCCTCCGTCTTAGTGACAACAGTGGAATGTAGGAATGTCGCACCAGAATAATTCTCAGTGACCGAAGTGGAATGATATCGTCCTGCCACAACCTTACGCAGTGCTTAAAGTGGAGTGACATTGTCACACACCACTTTCTTAGTTACAGCAGTGGAACGCAGTAATGTCACATCACATTAATTTTGTAGTCTGATCTTATGCTCGACGGTGCATACACTTATTTATTTTTTAAAAAAATTTTCATAAACTTATTAGCCCTAATGTATTTAATGTGTGTATAAATTTTAATTATTTTTGAAGTATTTTAGATATTTATTTTTTATTTTTGAAAATCAGTGCATTTTAGGTAATTTTAATTACTAAAATACCACTGATTTTCAAAAATAAAAAATAAATATCTAAAAATTTTCAAAAATAGTAAAAAAATTGATACATAGGTTAAATACACTTGGGCTAATAATTTTATGAAAAAAACTTCAAAAAATAAAAAATAAAAATAGGTGTGTGTGCCTGGGAGCATAGTAGCATGTTCCATTAATTCTCGGTTACCAGAGTAGAGGGATATCGTCCCACCAGTGTTACACAGTGCTCAAAATATATAGTCACACCACTTTCTTTTCTTTTCTTTTTTTTTTTTTAAAAAAAAAAAAAAAATTGGTGTCAAACCACTTTCTTAGTTCCCCTAAATGCTACTACCACAAGCACTTTTTTTTTTATTAGGTAATTTGGTAAGGGGGAGGCCGATCCTCCTAGGTAGGTCTAAAAAACGTAGTTTTATATTTTTTTCAGTTTTTTTATGAACAGATTAAGTTAGGTGTATTTAATTTATGAACTAAATTTTACCACTTATAAATATTTTAAATATTTTTTATTTTTAAATACAATGACATTGTTGTATTAAAAATTATGACAATGCCACTGTATTTAAAAATAAAAGTATTTAAAATATCTAAAAATAATAAAATTTAATTTATAGAATAAATACACTTAACTTACCATGTTCATAAAACTTAATTTTTAAAAAAATATATGTTTTTTTTAAAATTATTCCGGACTAAGTTGATCATTTGTCTTGCAAGTATACTCATTATCTTTGAAGAGACATGTATACTCATTTAGTTTGACTATAATTGCACATAACTTCTACATAGTTTGACTATAATTGCAAATATACCAATACAATTATGACGTTGTTAATACACCTTCACATTATATTATATTTGCAAAAATATACAACTATATTGGTATATTTATAAAAACTAAATATATCAACTTAATTTCTAAAATTGCAAATATAAGCATATAATTTGTATATCTTTGGAAATATACTCACACCGTAAAAGTATAGTAATGGTGATGACGATATGAGTATATTTGCAATTATGGTTAAATTATGTAAGCGTTGTTTGCAAATTCTAAAACTATGTGAGTATATCTGCGATTAGAATTAAACTAAGTAGGCGTATTTGAAAATCACCCTTTTATTACTTCATTACGATGGAGGCACAGTTCCTCCTAATTCAACCGGGGGACCACATTCATGCACACGGGGTGTGTTAACACTGATACAAGCTAACATAAGAAACCTGAGCTTTTGCAATGGTGATTTTTCTTGAAAAAGTTATATTAAGGTTGTAAGGACGAAGTTACAGATGCTCTGTGGCAAGCAATTAGTAGAAATTTGGTTGCAACTTACAAGAAGAACGCGCGGCTAATAGGTTTGGTTATGGCATTTACTGCAGAAATACTTTCGATACTAACGCAACCCGCATTTTGAGCTCATGAAAAACTATGGCATTACAATACATCTATAAGGGTCAATAAGTCATTTTCATATTCTCCATGTGATTATAAATTAGGTCTACTTCTATGCAACTTCCTCCATATTTAAAGTCTAGTTGATAAAAAATTTACTCAATTTATTATATTTAACATTATTGAGAGTATTTTGTAAACCTTTTTATTTATTTAATTTCACTGTATATGAGTCTCATTAATAAATGTGTAAAATTAATATAATAAAATAATTTAATACTAAAATGTCAAATTTTAAAGTAATTTTTTCAACATCCAAACTATCTAAAATATCATTACTATATAGATAAATGATTTTATAAAATATTATTTCATTTTAATATATGTGTAAATGGATCTAAGAATTTTTCATATTTATACATGAAAAAATATATTTCTAAGCACATATGGCACATGCACAAACTTAATTTGAATAAAACTTAATCTCATAAATAAAGAAGTAATGTTAAATAGATTAAATTTTAAATTAATCATTAACATCTTAAAAAGTACAAGAGTTATGTGTGACCGCTTGTATATAATCTGGTGACATAGAAGCAGAGCTCATTATAATATTTTAAAGTACTTATGACCCATCAAAAATCTTAAACAAAATAAATTTTGATAACAGAATAAAAAAAATCAATTTTAACAACACGAGCACATTGAATTTTGATAATCATTAACATTAGGGCTAAAATGGTACTATAGCACCCAAGGGCCGAGAGTCCAAGATTTAGTGGTATCAATACCATGTGAAAGTGCTATACTATGTATCTGTAGGTAGTCCATGCAGCTTTTTTATTTCAAACTTTTATTCAAAATCTAAACCATTTATCCTATTTATCCGTATACATTTATTTATGACTTAAGAAACTTTTACATGGGTGTTTATTAACACCTAAAACTTTTCACTGGCCACAAATACCTTATTTTTAATTTTTTTATACGATTATCCTACTATTCAATCATTTTTGCATAACTATCTATGCATGTTATTTATCTATTTTAACTTTATTATCTTTATTCCTTATCATTATTCCGATTATATCACATCATTTTCTCCTAATTCAAAAACTTTTACACCAAAAATTTTTCATCAAAAATTTTATGACTTGCAAACTTTTACCTTATACAATTACAACATTTTTATTAGAAAAATAATTAGTGAGTAAGTTAGATAATTACTATACAATAAGAAGAATGTTTAAATGCAACATGTATTGAATTTTCAATACGTTAATACATGCAGCTAGTACTTTCATTTTTTAATATTTTTTTGAATTTTTTTTTATAAAACTCTTAATCTAAGTATATTTAATCCATAAACTAAGTTTCACCATTTTTGAAATTATATATATTTTTATTTTAAAAAATAAGGAGGTTTTAGTACTTTTTAAATGACTAAAATACCCCCATTTTCAAAAATCAATCATATACATATAATTTAATGATAAAATTTAAAATATAAGTTAAATACACTTAGGTTAAAAGTTTTATAAAAAAATTTAAAAAATATTTAAAATAAAATTTCTAAACCTAATACATAAGTCAAATACACTTAAATTAAAAATTTTATAAAAATAATTTTAATATTAAAAAATAAAATTTCTAATGGGATGCATTGAGCTGCATAAACTTGTGAGCTTTTTGAGCTTTTCAATGGTTAGTTTTAGCTAAGATGAATAATCTTGGAACATTTTTCCTTTCTTAAAATCAAGAGAAAATTCTCCTCTTACCCACAACATTTAGTCGTCATTCCATTTGTATCCACAACATCTGATTTTCATGTCATTATTTTTAGCCAAAACTAACATTAATTATAGGTGAAAATGTCAAATTTGCCCCTATACTATTATGTAAAAAATTGAAATAAATTCTTGTTCTGTTTTTGTTATAATTTAAACTAAAAATACATTGGATATGTTTTACAAAAGAAAAATATGATAAGGATTTCATTTGGGATTTTTTTCTCAAACGGTATAGACGCAAATTGACATTTATGCATGTAGTTAACATCTATTTTAGGCTAAGATCAACAACGTGGGCATTTGGAGAATTAGAGGTGAAATGTTAGGGATACAAAATAAATAACAGCCAAATGTTGCGGGGACAAGAAAATTTTCCCTAAAACCAATGCTCACCAATGCTACGTTTAGCAATGAAAATTATGATAGGACGTTGAAAGTTTAGAAAGTAGGAAATAAAATATTGAAAATTATGTAAATAATAAGATATGATATAGGTAAAATTGAAATTAATAAGGTGGTGGCAAAAATAATTAAAACATAAGGATAAAGTTGGAACAAGTCGAGTTGTTACATAGTTAAGAAGTCATCTTATTTGTGGGAGAACGCGTGGGGGAGAGAATAACGGAAAACCTGTAGATGTGATCACGAAACACAGCCCAAGTGGCAACTCTCGTTTGTAATTAAAAAAGGAATGCCAAATCGAAATTTCAAGATAGTAATTCAATGCAAGAAATGTCAAACACGAAGACACATTTAGCGTTTGTCATTACCCATGATGAAATCTTTGTGAATTTCTCCACCAGCAAATTTCGGATCTTTTTTTTCATCGAATGTCTCATGAGCATCACTATGACTATCATCAGAAAGAACATTGAAATCTCCTAAAATTGGAATTACCCAGCGTCCATCACATGGGCCAGAATTGACCTTCTCAATACCTAGCTTCTTGCCTTGCTCTTGAGGGTCCTGCAGTTTCAATTCTCGAGAATTTCTACAACCAAGTAACACCAGGTCGAGCACTTTCCTACGAACTTCATAGAGTGGATTTGGTTCTATCAAGCAACTTTTGCTATAAGCTTCCCTAAGAAACACAGTCTGAGAGTTGCCTTTTGTTGATACATAAAAAATACCCGGGTGTTTCAGAAGTAGCTCACGTATATTTACTTCCATGTTGAAGTCCCTTCGGAAATGAGACAACCGCTCTACGTCTATCATCTTCTCCACAGTTAAGCTCAAAAGTTCATGAAGAATACCAACCGCACGCTTCTCAAACCGCTCCTTCCCACCACAGGAACGAGCTCGCACAACCTCCTTTTTCTCATAAGGCTTCAAGTAAGGTAGCCTTTGCCAGTTTTTCAGCTTTTCTCGAAATCCTTTCTCAATCTTAAATCCAGTGGGAAGATGAATTGGAAAAGCATACTTTGTTTCAAACTCACTCAACCACTTCTCTCTATATTCTCTCTCTCTCCATATTTCTACCTCAGCAATGGCTAGTGTGTCATCTCTAGAAACCAATGCAACAATATCAGGACTTTCTAAGGTAAAGACATCCGTGTACTTGAGAAGAATTGAACATCTGAAATCTTCACGCAACCCGATCTCTCTCCGTATCAACCATAATGAGTGAATGTGCAATTTCCCACTAGGAGAAATCATAAGAAGCTTTTTCAAGCGTTTGATAGCCATTGCTTCACATTCTTTAATCACTATAGCCTCTTCCTTGATCAAATCCAACATCTTTTGGGTTAGCCTGCAGCAGGGATTTCTTGTAACTGGGTGGGTGTAGATATCAAATATGTGAGGATACTTTCTGAGAAAAATACCCATTCCAGTACTCAATCCAACAACATTCCGACATTTGGAGAGTAGGTGGACAGATGCATGACAGCCTCTACGGTTCAACAGTAGTTCTACCAACTTCAGATTTATCTTCATTCTCTTGAAATGACCCATCAGTTTATCAAGCTTGAGATCTCTAGTTCTATCCTCTAAGCGTGTTTGTGCTGTAACAGCTGGTTTTTTCCATCTTGTCTGAATGTTAAAATTGAAAGGCCCAAAGGTAATTGTCTCTTCTGAAATAGGAGTAGAAACCATTATTGACAAAGTTGCTTTAGTACTTTCCAAAACCCTCCTACTAATACTCCCCAATATTCCAAACATCTTGTTTACCGGTTACTTTTGAAAAAGCAATTACATTTCCAGAGAATTTGAATCTCTGGAAATCAAATGTAGCTTCTTCACATTGCTTGCAGAAACCATACGGACTTCCACTTTGATGCAACTTGAGACATACTCCCAAATAAGAAGATAGCCAATTTCATGGCTTCCTGCAACAGACATTCAAAGCGAAAATTCCGTAAACCCAAATAGTTCAATTGCTGTGGTCTTCAAACAGAGGCCAAATTTGCAATCTGTATTGAGAGACTGAGAGCTATTAAAACACACACACACACACACACACAGAGACCAAGAAACTCTGAAGTCCCAACAGGTATCTGCCGCTTATTTACCGAACCATGCCATGGGCACAGGAATTTGATAAGGCCTTCCAAGAGAATTACACCAAAAGACCAAACTGTATCGACAATGCCTAGAATAGAACAAGGCAATAGTCATATGCATTCCCAACAGTCCAAACCAAAACTACCATATACACTCTATCTCCATTACAATTTCAATTAAAACAAATGGGACATGGAATTGTGGATGCCCCAGAGTGCTCTTTAGACAAGAGGAAGTGCATGAAAATAAATTTCAACTGCAATGCATAATTAACCCTACAATTTTAGTTTCACATTTCCAGATGGAGATTATACAACCCAGCAGTTGAATCCATACCCACAAGGCAACAAGGAAATTCACCCAGTAGCACATTTTCTGGAAGACTCCATTCCAATAATACTGCAAGACATCTTCCTCATTTCTCCATGTTAAAACCATTCTCTCATCTCCCTACTCAATCTCTTTGTCACTAGCTAATGGGGTACAACTTGGGCGGGTTTGGTTTACGTCTTATAGAAGACAACCCTATTCCTAACTCCTTTAATAAAACTTCAACCCTAACCCTAATCCTAATCCAACCCATTTTCCTAAAACCAAACTTAACATTATTCCTGAAATTCAGGCTGGTTCACAGGTTCAAAATTCAGTTTCTGAACAATAAAATATTGAGCTTTCACACCAAATTAAATGGGCTGTTGTGTCATAGCATGATAGAAGTGACTTGATTTGTGTCATAGAATGATAGCAGTGACTTGATTAACTTCCACATTAATATCATCTTCCTTGGCGATTGGCGAATGCAATCCAGATCCTAAAGTGAAAAATAAACCTTTTTTTATATAAAGGACATAAATTTGCATAATTAGCAATACAGATAATGAAACTTCGACTGCAGTTTGCAATCCACCAAAACCCGCCACAAAATGTAATCTAAAACCACTGCAGGACAGTAATCCACCACAACAAACTCCAACCAAAAGTAGGGCATTAATCAAAAGAGCTGTTAAAATCCACAGCAAATTATTTGGAAGACCAGTTCCAATAAGCTAAAGGATTATAAGATGCAGTAATACCTAACAGATCATCTCCATCAACTGTCATGGAAGAAGAGCATCTCTGGTGAATGCGGAGAGAGTGAGCGAGAGCGAGGCTTTGAAAAAGGGGAAATGGAGGAAACGAGGAAGAGGGAAATCCAGGGGGAACGCCGAGCCAGTGGAAAAGAGACACAGGTAATCTGTTACTTGGGTCAAGCTGTCATGGTCAACCCATTCTAATTCCAAATGACAAAATCTTTGCAAAGCGCAACTCATTAACCCTTTTCTAAAATTTCAAACTCAACCCAACTAAATTTAGAAAAATTTGAAGCGAATTTTGGTTCAAAATTGATTAACACTTTCTGCTAATAATTCATGTTAGAAATTTGAATGATCAATGTCGATGATGTTTTATATGACTTTAGATAAAGAATATAGCTTCTACGTAAACAGTTTTACATAATCCTAACCATTTTTACCACTTTGATGATTGATAAGAAATTCATTTAAACTATTATATATTGCATTATTTGCTTATTGAAGAGACCAAGTTTCATCCAAATTAAAGATGCGTAGGGCCACGTTCACACTTCTATGAAAACACACTTCTATATAACCTCATCAGTTCTTCCCACCTTAATGATGGATAGAAACTCACTCCATCTATTACATTCAGCAACATTTATATTATCATAAAAACCCTATCGTTTGTCTAATATTATCATGCACCAGCTCCGTCTACATATATGTACAATCAATATAATACAATGGTTCAATGCTAAGTGTCAATTTTAAAGTTACATTTTCAACATTTAAACAAGCTAAAATATCATTATTATATAGATAAATAATTTTATAAAGTATTCGTTGGCCCTTATGACAAGGCTTAACCCAAAAGGGAGCACGATTTGGGTTTATAAAATTTAATAACTTTGCAAACCTTTTAAAAATTAAATCCACTTTGAATGATAAGTGTTACAATATAAAAAGCAATCCAGTAAATATGGGAAACACATCGCACAAACGTATAATAAATATAGTGGTTCAAGGCAACCCCCTTACTTTGCTCATTCAAGCACACACCCTAGATTCCTAACTCATTTAATTCAACTTAAGATGTGACTTCATTGCTTGTACATCTTCTGAATTCTTGCTAAGTAAGCTCTAAGTTGCATGTGGAATTGACTAAGAGTCGACTTCACTAAAATATCATGTGAAGTCAATTTGGGAGCTACTTACTAATTGGATTTTGTTACTTGAATTGCAAGCTGAGATGATTTGGGATGCAACTTCACCCAAGTTATAAGTAATGTCAACTTGATTTTTAATTTTAAATAGCATGTTTCACCGCTTATTGCTCCTCAAAACCATACCTGAAGCTGCAGGACTAAGTCAACTTGGCTTTCAACTTCACCAAAGTTGTAGACGAGGTTGACTTGGAGTGCAACTTCATTTTTTTAATTTTGTGCTCTTTTGAACTTAGTCTCCAACATTTGATCCCAAATTGTCGCTTAGGTAAACTTGAATTATGACTTTATTAAAGTTGAAATTCAAGTCTACTTAGGTGCAACTTTACCTCTAAAATACCGTAAATTGACTTAGAATACTTGAATTGGTCTCTTCATTATCAACTTAGCTTCTCATTTGGAGACTTAAACCATATAATCACAGCTTGCACACATTTCATTAGTATCCTTTAAATGATATTTCAATTGCTTTGCCAATCATAAAAATTAATTCAATCTCTCTTAATACAAAAAAAAACATATCTCTAGTATTATTACTTTCTAATGCATATGTAAATTTCTTATATGATATATAATTCAGATGATAATACAAAAAAATAACCCTAGTATTATTACATTCTAATGCAGATGTAAATTTCTTATATGATATGTAATTCAGATGATCTATTAAATATAATGTAAGTCATTATAATTCTAAAATAACTATAAAAGCAAAAAAATTTCTTAACACTATATGGTCAACTAAATATATACTTTAAATATTTCTTTCCATTTTCATCAAATTTTTTTTCATGTTATTTGTTATAAACTGATGATGATGATGATGATCTTATTCATTATAAACCGATGATTAATTTAATTATTCTATTTTAGATCATTTATTTAATTACAAAGAATCATTTTGATAAAATTATAGTGCAAATTATATGTTTTAAAAAGCTTTTTCAAAAAATTTTATTCACTTAAGTATATAATAATTATCAAAATATTTTTTAGCACTCTTATTTTAAATCTACTTAACATATGTTATATACCTAAAGATCAATGGACTTCACTTCTATCTAAGCAAGTTATATAGAAGCAGTTTCATACAACCCCATTCATTTTTTAGATGTTGATAATTAATGCAAAATTAAATTCATTCATTGTATTTAACATCATTTGTTTAGCTATGAGACTAAGTTTCATCCAAACCAAATATATGTATAAGCTTCAATTGCTCAAAAATAGATATATTCATGTGCTATCATCATCATCATAAGTCATTTCCCACCTAGGTGAGATCGACTACATAGATTCTGTTACGCCATTCTTGGCGATTTAAGACTAAATTTTTAGTAATTTGTAATATTTTTAAACCTTAATTATTTAGTCCATGTCTTTTTTGGGTCTTTCTCTCATTCTCCTACAGTCTTCTACTTGGATAGACTTTGTCCTTCTAACTGGTGCTATTTCATTCATTGTATTTAACATCATTTGTTTAGCTATGAGACTAAGTTTCATCCAAACCAAATATATGTATAAGCTTCAATTGCTCAAAAATAGATATATTCATGTGCTATCATCATCATCATAAGTCATTTCCCACCTAGGTGAGATCGACTACATAGATTCTGTTACGCCATTCTTGGCGATTTAAGACTAAATTTTTAGTAATTTATAATATTTTTAAACCTTGTTCAATTATTTAGTCCATGTCTTTTTTGGGTCTTTCTCTCATTCTCCTACCGTCTTCTACTTGGATAGACTTTGTCCTTCTAACTGGTGCTATTTCAGGCCTTTTTTAACATGACCAAACCATCTTAATCTATTTTCTCTAATTTTATTAGAAATTGGTCTCACTTTTAGGTTTTCTCTAATTATTTCACATGTAAATCAAGAAAAATTCATGCATTTATATATGTATTAGAATATAATAATACTTAATAGAATTATTTATTCACATAGTAGTGATATTTTAAATGATCTATTGGAAATACTACTTCAAAATTATTTTTTAGTATTAAATTATTTTATTATGTTGATTTTACATATTAGTCCGGGCTAAGTAAATGTTCCGGTCAGTCCACTTCAAAAACCCATTTACAACTACTTTTTTTTTTTGGCTTTTTCTTCATACACATGTTTACTTAAGTATATTTAACATACAAACCAAGTTACCATTTTTGGATACGTTTATATATTTTTTTAAGATTTTTAAACATCTATATGCATATATGTACTTAAAATACCCTTTATCTTTAAAAATCTAAAAAAAATATATACACATATCCAAAAATGATAAAATTTGGTTTATATGTTAAATACACTTAGATAAATAAGTGTATAAAGAAAAAGCTAAAAATAGCTATTGTAAATGAGTTGGTTTTATGTGGGGCAAAGCAAGACATTTACTTAGTCTGGGCTAACAGGATCATTTATCTTTACATATGAGGTCCATATATAATGATACTGACTAAATGAGAAGGTTTCTATGATATTATAAATGACGCTAAATATAATAGATGAAATAGATTTTTCACCAACTATCAAGATATTAAAAATAAAGAGGGTCACATCGATGAGAAGTTTTATAAAAGTATGCTCGGAGATTAATCATATTAGTGAATTAATGGTATGCAAAATAATGACATTTGGGTCTATGGTGTGTCATAAAAACCAAAATTTTATACCGAGTAGACAACAGTTATTTTGAGGAAAATTGACTTTCGCAAATCTTTAGCTTATTACTTATTATTAAATATCAAATAAATTTGGAAAGATAACATTGACACCTGAAATTATAAGGTATGAGCAGGGAATTTCTTAAGTTTCTTTTACACAAAGAAGATGCAAGCAATATTGTCAGAGAATCGAACCAATGATCAAATTGGTAAAGGAATTAGTCAGTTCGAAACAATTCAACCAATTAAGCAAATTGGTTTAAACAGGTAACGTCAGTATGTCATATTTATGATGTCATAAATGTTTGATTATTTTTAATTAATTATATATTCTTAACTCTTAAATTTACGTGTTAGACTCTAATCATCAAAACAAATCATGCAAGGAAAAATTAATGAAAAAATTTCAAAAATTCACTAACTAAGCACAAATATAATATATTAAATTAGAAAAAATCAACTATGTTAACTGACCGGAAATGTGTAATAAGATTTGACTCTTGAATTCTCCATATTTATCTCGGCATGTTTATGAATTACATTTTTCTAAATATATCTAACACGATAAGAAATAGCATAAACCAATAATGGTTAAACAATTAAATCATTCACGGTAATATAAGAACAATTCATGTGCACCAAAAAATATGAAAATTTAAAAGTCTACAAGTCTACAATAAGCTATAAGTCTACCACGCTCATCAAACAAAAATTTTAAAAGTCTACAAGCTCATCATTCTCATCAGACATAAAATTTTAAAAATATACAAATCCAAAATTCTCAATAACACAAGAAAAAAAATTCAGTATCTTCAAGTTTCCACTTCCAGATAGGTTTAATGCTGACATGATTATAAATTAACTACGTATACCTAAAATAATGCGATAATTATTTATAAATTACAGTTATAAATCATGCAATCAACAACATCTTCTCAACTAAATAAAAAATGCATGCAACAGATAAATTAAGTATGCACAACCCTTTTTTTAAACACATGAAACAAAGCAATTACAAACTAAATGTCCAGAATCTCCAGGTAGCTGATCTTAGTTAAATGATCTAGGTTCATCATCCTTCTTGTATTCTATTAAAATGCACAAAGTAAAAGAATACAAGCAAGAAATCATATAAACCTCACAGTCGTTACCAGCCGGAGCAAGCGTGCCGGAGATGAACAAATTGGAGCAGAAGAAGAGTAGGCGAAGGGGAAAAAGAAGGAACAAGTAGGCAGAGAACGATCAAGGAAAAACGAAAAAGAGAAGAATAGAAGCTAGGAAGAGTAAAAAAGAAGAAGGGAAGATAGGGAGAGGAAAGAGGGAGTGGCTGGACGAAGCAGGGGAGGAAGGCCTGGACAAGGAAAAGCCGTGCGATGAGCCGGTGATGGCTGCTGTCTATCGGGACGGGAGAAGGAAACCGAGCGCCGGTGATGACTGCTGTCGACTCAGCACGGCCACAATTTGGTCTTTGGCCGCTATTGCTGGTGAAGGAGAAGTCGTACGCCGTTGCAATCGTGTCTCTGATCTCTGCTGCTGCTTGTGCTGCAAACCTGCAATCGAGCTCGCTGGCGAAGGAGAAAACATACGCCGGTTGCCATCGTGTCTTTGGCTGCTGCTGAGAGAAAATCAGAAAATGGAGGGTGGTGGTATACGCTGCTCTAG
>JAXCLR010006164.1:0-14494 GCA_035584095.1 Annona squamosa | reverse complement strand
TCCATATATTTCATATCCATCAATATATATTTCTCAAATATATTACCTAGGGTTTACAATCCTAGGGTTTTGTACACATCTCAAAGATCGGGGTTCCACAACAACCGACCTCAAGGTTAATTGCCGAGCGACACCAAGCAAAACCCAAAGGGAAAAGGAAAAGAATAGGTCCATGCAGTCACATTGCACAGTGGAAAGTAGTTACCTGATGCAATTCCACCAGAATTGGTAATTGAACCCACTACTCCTCTGATTTAGCAGTTGCAGGAGCCAAAAGAACCAGTTACTACCCAAAAGCAACTGGACGTTGAAATCGCCATGAATCCAAGGTCGCCTCCTCCTTTTCCTCAGTGATTTGAAAAGACTAAAAAGGAGGGCCAGTTCAAGAAGTTCTTAGAGATACTAAAGTTGCTACATGTTAATATACCTCTCATTGAAGCTTTGGAACAGATGTCTAGCTACACCAAATTCATAAAAGACGTGCTATCAAAGAAAAGGCGATTGACAGAATTCAAGACGGTGGCACTAAGAGAGGAAACCATTGCAAGGGTGCAAAGGAACTTGCCTCCTAAGCTCAAGGACCCGGGGAGTTTCACCATCCCGTGTACGATTGGAGAGCCCTATGCGACTTGGGGGCCAATATTAATCTCATGCTTAAGTCCACTTTCAGAAAATTGGACCTAAGGGAAGCCCGACCTACGATAGTTACGCTACAACTGGCGGATCGATCCATGACATATCTGGAAGGATTATTGAGGATGTCCTTCTCAAGGTGGACAAGTTCATCTTTCCCACTGCTATTATTATCCTGAATTATGAAGAGGATCGAGATGTGCCAATCATTCTGGGTTGTCCCTTCCTCACAACAATCAAAGCCATAATTGATGTGCAAGCTGGACAACTAACCATGCAAGTCCAAAGCGAATATGTTACTTTTATCATGTTCAAGGCAATGCAGTTACCAAATGACCCAAAGGAATGTCTAATGCTCAACATGTTGCACTCGGCAGTTCAAGCTGAATTTCAAATCTCAACCTTCAAGGACATCCTAGAAGCATCACTGGTTGGGGAAGGCAATGAATCTGATGAAGATTTGGCAGAAATGATACACTATCTACAACAACATCTGACATTCCCAAGATACCCATAGAAATTTGAATCGCTAGAGCTCAAGTCGGAGTCTTTTGAATAATTGAAGCTATCAATTGATGAGTTGCATATTCTGGAGCTGAAACCTTTGCCAAAACACCTCAAATATGCCTTCTTGGGAGAAGAATCCTCACTCTCAGTGATTATTTCTTTTGCACTTGGTCCCATGCAAGAAGAAAAAATTGCTCAGAGTGCTCAGAGGTCATAAAAAAGCCATAGGATAGACTATAGCAAACATCAGAGGCATTAACCCATCCTTTTGCATGCATAAGATTCAAGTAGAAGAAAATTTCATGCCATATATCAAAACGTAGAGAAGACTAAACTCAATCATGAAAGAAGTGGTCAAAAAGGAGTTAAACAAATGGCTAGATGTAGGCGTGATATACCCTATCTTCGATAGTTCTTGGGTCAGCCTAGTGCTGTGCATCTCGAAAAAAGGTGGTATGACGGTCGTCTCCAACGAAAACAACAAGCTAATCCCGATCAGAATAGTTACTGATTGGCGAGTTTGCATGGACTACCGCAAGCTGATAAAGCTACCCGAAAGGATCATTTCCCACTTCCATTCATTGCTTAGATGCTGAATAGGTCAGCGGGACATGAATTCTATTGCTTCCTGGATGACTATTCAGGTTATCATCAAATTATGATAACACTGGAGGACCAAGAAAAGACCATGTTCAAATCTCCTCATGGCACGTTCACATTCCGGCAAATGTCGTTTGGCCTATGCAACGCTCCAGGCACATTTTAGCACTGCATGATGGTCATTTTCACTGACATGGTGGAGGACTTTCTTGAGGTATTCATGGATGACTTCTTGGTATTTAGGAATTCCTACGACGAGTGTCTGACCAACTCATCAAAGATACTCCAGCATTGCAAGGATACACACTTGGTTCTTAACTGAAAAAAGTGTCCTTTTATGGGGCAGGAGAGCATCATACTTGGTCACAGGGTCTCTAAACAGGAAATTGAAGTGGATAAAGCTAAAATTGAGAGGATCGAGAAATTGCCTCCACCTACCTCAGTTAAACGCATTCCCAGTTTTTTGGGACATGTGGGGTTCTATAGGCTGTTTATAAAAGACTTCTCAAGGATAGTCAAGCCATTATGTTCATTGCTTGAGAAAGATACACCATTCAAATTCACCAGCGAATGTATGGAAGCATTCTATGAGGTGAAAAAGAAATTAGTATCCACACCAATTATTATTTCTCTAGATGGAACCTTCCATTTGAATTAATGTGCGATGCAAGTGATTATGCAATGGGAGCGGTACTAGGATAGCGAAAGAATAAGGTTTTCCACTCCATCTACAACGCTAGCAAAACCTTGAACGAGGCACAAATGAATTACACTACAACCAAAAAGGAACTGCTTGCAGTGGTATTTGCGTTCGACAAATTCAGAGCTTATCTGGTGGGCACCAAAGTGATCATTTACACTGCCCATTCAGCCATCAAATATTTGATCTAGAAAAAAGAGGCAAAACCATACTTGATTCGATGGGCCTTACTACTACAGGAGTTTGACCTCGAAATCAAAGACCGGAAGGGAGCTGAGAATCTGGTCGCTAATCATCTATCCTGTCTTGAAGGACCTCAATTAACCCATGATACGGAGCAAATTCGAGAAGTGTTTCCAGATGAGTAGCTATTCTCTATCTCCTCAGGCAGCCTACCATGGTATGCAGACTTCGTCAATTACATCGTCAGTAGAATGTTGCCTCCAGGATTGAATTCACACCAAAAGAAGAAGTTTCTCCACGACATTAAATTTTATTTCTGGGATGATCCATATCTATTCAAGCAATACTCAGATCATTTATATCGAAGATGTATTCCAAAGTGTGAATAAGAATCAATACTATAGAGTTGCCATTCATTTCCATATGGGGGCACTTCCAAGGAGACAAAACTGTGGAAAAAATACTTCAATCGGGATTCTACTGACTATCTTTATTTAAAGATACTCATTTTTATGTCAAAAGGTGCGATCAATGCCAACGACAGGTAACATTTCCAAAAGACATGAGATGTCTCTCACTAATATCATTGAAATATTCGATGTCTGGGGTATCGACTTCATGGGCCCATTTATTCCCTCCTTTGGAAACCAATACATTCTGGTTGCTATTGATTATGTTATCAAATGGGTAGAAGTGATTCAAACTCAAGCAGGTGATGCTAAAACAGTTCTCAAATTCATCAAGAAGAACATCTTGACTCGTTTTGGCACACCGCGGGTGGTCACTAGTGATGGAGGATCCCATTTTCGTAACTGGTAGTTCATGACAATTCTACACAAATACAGCGTGCGCCACAGGATGATGACAGCTTATCATCCACAAGCTAACGGACAGGTTGAGTTGGCCAATAGGGAATGGAAGCAAATTCTAGAGTAAATGATCAGGGAATCTCAAAAAGACTAGTCCGTCAAACTAGACGACGCACTATGGGCGTATCGAATTGCCTGTAAAACTCAGTTTGGAATGTCTCCATACCAACTGGTTTATGTAAAAGCCTATCATCTGCCGTTGGAGCTGGAGCACAGTGTGTATTGGGCAATAAAAAAAACTAAACCTAGACATGCAACAAGCGGGGGAACATCGATTACTGTAACTCAATGAGTTAGATGAGTTTCAAATGCAAGCCTATGAAAATGTCAAGATCTATACAGAAAAGGTGAAGAAATGGCATGATAAAAAGATTCTAACATGAAATTTCAAGTTAGGTTAGAGAGTTCTGCTTTTCAATTCAAGATTGAAGCTATTTCCAAGGAAATTCAAATCTAGCTATTAGGTCGGTTTGTGGTGATAAAGGCAACTGAGCATGGAGCAATGGAAATATTCAATGAAGCATCAGGTAATAGTTTTGTCGTGAATGGGCTGTTAGTCCCAAGTTAGTGGCAGTACCCAAGAGGGGAGGGGTAAATTGGGTTTTTAAAAATTTACAACTTAAACAAACACTTTACCCCGAATTAATCTAGTCCCCTTTATGAAGAAACAGAATGGAAAGCAATATAATGTAGAGAGCAAAAACATAAATCAACACACAAAATTTTATAGTGGTTCGAGCAACCTCCCTACTCCACTCTTCTAAGCTCACACCTCTTGTGATTTGGGTTCCACTATTGTATTTCACAAATACATCTAGAGCCACTACTCTCTTCTAGATTCTAGCTCTAGGGGGCATCAACAATCCACAACACAAGTAGGTGACGAGTTCCACTCCAATCACACACTACTTTGCGTACACCTGATCTTAGTTACCCTAACTAAATCAAGTTCAATACAACAATAAGAATAAAAAAAAAATTCTACATGTTACTGTTGTATAGAGGCAGTTTTGGCGCAGAGAAAAACTTGTAATGTTGGTCTTAAAGAATCAGCAGGCAGCTCTTAGCAGTTTGAAGCAAAGTTCTTCTTCTAAAGATTGGCTTGAACACTTGAAACTCTTTAGAGATAGGAGTTATGATCACTTAATGAATTCTTAGCTATCCTCCTCGTTCATATTGAATGTCTTTTGTAATAGTGGAGGGAATCCGAACGTTTGAAGGTAGGTGGCGCACATTTAATGCACCAACGTTCGAAAATTTTCTTACCGTTGCGACCCAAGTCGCGGGTGGAGTCAACTTCGGGTGCAACTTCGCCCAAGTCGCAGATGGAGTCGACTTCGGGTGCGACTTCGCCTGTTCACAACTCCTTCAAGTTCCTAACTGGGTCGACTTGGTCCTCGACTTGGCCCAAGTAGCAGGTAGAGTCGACTTTGGGTGCGACTTCACCTCGACAGCTTGCTTGATGAACTTAAAATCTTTAGAGATGACTTTGATCATTAGATTTTCTTGATATTGATTGTTCTCCTATATATATCTTTACATAGAATACCTTGGATTCCTTTTCTTGAGTTCTTGAGTACTTGAATCTTGGAATGCATTGCTTGCTTGAATTCCTTCATTGTTTGGTTGTTCTTCCTTTAGGAGTCTTTATAATTCTCACGTTTGACTTCATGTCTTGAGTCTTGAGTCTTTGAGTTGTCTTTTACATTCATCTTCTTTTGAAACTCTTGAATCTATCATTGAGTTATCTTGATCTTCATGTTTCCGTATTGAAGTCGAAATCGGAGTCGACTTGATCTGCAACTTCACCCAAGTCGCATGCAGAGTTAACTTGGGATGCGACTTCGGCAGCCCCTGTTCTTAGTTTCAACTCTGGACAAAAATGACACCTCCAAGTCACTACCAGAGTCGACTTGGTCTACGACTTCATCTCAAGTCGCAAGTGGAGTTGACTTGGGCTGCGACTTCAGCACCTTTTAGTCTTGATTTCAGCTTTGGAAGGAAATGTCATTTCGAAGTCGATGCTGGAGTCAACTTGGTCTGTGACTTCACCCAAGTCGTATGCGGAGTCGACTTTGTTTGCGACTTCGGCATCTGTGCTTCTCAATTTCAACTCTGGACGAAAATGGCGTCTTGAAGTTGCTGCTGGAGTCGACTTGGAGATCGACTTGGCCTAAGTCGATGCCTGAGTCGATTTGGAAATCGACGTGATTTATCATGCTTCATATTCTTCAAATTTATAACCTTTAATCATTTCCACAAACATGTTAGTAACCAAGACTTACTCAAATTAATTTGTTAATCATCAAAATATAGACTTAGCTTATTTTCCACATATTTCAAACATGGGCAACATCTTAAGCATTATACAGGAGATGATTTTCAGTGTTGCAAGGAGGTGGTGGAACTGAAAGAAGATTGAACAGTGAGAACATCGAGCGGAGGACGATAAACCAGCGCTGGACGGGAGGCAACCCATCGTTAATTTTAATTTTGATTTTGATTTTGCTTTTGATTTTTGCTTTTGTAAGAAAAAGAGTTGGAGCTTAGTTTCAAAGAGATAATGATCAAAGCCTGCTTCGGACAGCCGTCCCAACCCTAGCCCGACGACAAGGATGACGAGGATGCGACAGAGTTTGATTCATGAGGGAGTCTTAGTCCTTTCATTTCATTTTTCTTTTATTTTATTTTTGCTTTTCATTGTATTTTCATTATTAGTTCATTTTAGTTCATCATGCATTAAGGATAATGCATCTCTCAAGTTTGGAGGGTATATAATTCTCGACCATATGTTAATTTTCATTTTAATTTTTCATGCTTTATTTTATGTTGCATGTATGTCAATTCCAGCTAATGAAAGTTGTCTTTGCTTCAATCCATCTTGTTGTGATTAATGTTGACATGAAATTGAATTCATGAAAGAATGGACTATTCTGATTAAAAAGCATGTATAAAAATAGGTTGAAATTAACATGTGAAAGAATTAAAGGGAATTTCATAATACAGTGTTCTAATTCAATTACAGGCATATCTTTCAAACCAAGATGATGAAAATTGAACTAAATAAATGCTGACCAAGTACTTTAACGGGTTCAGAAATGGTATTATTTCACATTAATTACCTAAACATGTTCAGTACCCCTTACAAGGCATTAAAAAAAATTAAAAGGGGGTAGTTGACCTAAGCTAAGTAACTAGGACTTGGCATCAACAAATGGTAAGGTTAGCATAAAAAGCAATAGAAAATCACAGTAATAATGCTTTAAAATCAAAATTTTCCCTAGATACCCTGAAATATGGTGAGGAGAATTTTTGTAATAAGTTTGGGGGGAAAAGGAATGTGCAGTATATAGAAATTGAATCCAGTGTCTTGATACCATTTTCTATGACCAGTTTATTCAGCTTCACCCTTGGTTTGCTTGTGTTCATTAATGTTTTAACCAATTTTCTGATCGAATGAATGATTAACGTATTAAATTATGACTTTGCACTATGGAATCTTAGCATCCACATGGAACTTGATTTGAAAATAAAAATGCATGCCTTGTTTGTATAATGAAGGATTTTTCAAGTTGAATTAATTTTGATCTTATGAAATGGATAAGTGGAGTGATCAAAGCATAACAGGAAGCAAATGGAGTTGACGGAGTCTGCGTGACATTTATTGCTTCATTCATTCATTCATTAGGGTTGCATGTGTTGCTTGAGAACTAACAACATTTAAGTTTGGGGGTGTGATAACTCGTAATTTTATGAGTTATCATGACCCATTTCAGACTTGATTTGTGCATTAGTTCAAGAGATTAGACTTAGTTGGCATTCGTTTAGCTTAATTTTTATTTACTTTGCATTTTATGAGCATTATTTAGTTTTTAGGCATTTTTAGTTCATTTAGTTTTTCCATATTTTGCAAGAAGAATGGGACATATGAAGGCAAAGCAGGTGAGTTGAATGCAGATTGAGGCAAATCAGAAGCAGGTGGATGGTGCCTAGGCACCCACCATTGGTGCCCAGGTGCCACCTTATGTGCCTTGGCCACTTTTCAACACAAACTCAGAATACAACATGGCTTCTAGTGAGTTGGCCCCTAGGCGCCTCCTAGTGGCGCCTAGGCACCACTTCATCTACATGCAAGCCAAGTTCAGATGTTGTTCAAGCCACAAGTTAGGCCTACTTCCAGGGAGTTGGCACCTAGGCGCTAGGCATGATCAGTCACAAGGTGTCAAAGAGAAGCTCCAAGCAAGAAGAGTCTAGGGAGTTGGCGCCTAGGCGCCAAAGCATGAATTTTTAAGGTCTATAAGTTGCCCAGCACACAGAGGGTTGGCGCCTAGTAGCCAATACGCATCCATACGCTCAAACTTTAGTACGTAAGCTGCACAAAGGGACTCTATAAATAGTTCCTAGTGGTTCTTGCATGCGAGAGGAGAGAGGAGAAGCCTCGAGACGAACTAGAGAGCAAGAGAAAGAAGAAATCAAGGTCAAAACCCCAATTGAAAGAGGAATTAACCCTGTTGATGGAAATTGCCAGAAAACAGTTTTCTTTTATTCTTTCCAATTTCCTTTCTCTACTTTCATAGATACTTTTTAAATGGATGCATTGGATGTTAAGATCATGACTTTGAACTAAACCTCCATTAGATGGATAGTTAGGATGATTTGAATTCTAAACTATATAGTTTCTTGGTTCTTAGAATATTCATGAATGAATATTTGATTTTATATATGATTGTGTATGGTATACCTTTGTATGTATGGATTTAATATTTTTTACAAGATTAGCTACCTTGTAAAATGATTTAATTGCTTGATTTATCCTTGGAAGAGGAAGATTTCTGCCAGATTCATGTGCAAGGCATAGGTTTCTACCTTTGTGTAAGGGGAGTTGTTTAATGGATAGAAATATACTATTAAACCCTGTGTAGTCAGTATACAGGTTATGAACTTATCAATTTTACTTTATTTAATGGCATGGGAACATAGCAATTAAATAGGGTGTAATTAGCTTTATATAATATTGGAAGACATATATCAAGACATATGAACTTGGACTAGTAAATCCATATGCAATTCGATTAAAAAGAACCAAAGTAATATAACTTAGATTCAAGGATTCCGAGCTATTCATCTACCATCCCTAATCAGTAAACTCATTTCTAGTATCCAGTAATCCCCTAATCTCCACTCTAATTTCTCATTGCAATCGTTAGTTCAATTAAATCATAAACCTAAAATTTTCCATCCATCAAAAGTAGTTTAATTAATTAATAATTCCGGTTAACAATTGTGAAACCCTAACCCATGTAGGACCCATGTTTGTACATGGATTATGTATATGATATTCCTTTATGAATTATTGAATTATGAAGGCATTATATGATTTTTTGCTAATTATTGCAATCAGGGTTATGGATTAGCAATAATGATGTGATTAATCATTTTGAGCTAAAATGAGACAATGGGTTTGGAATAAATTATTTATAGTTTAAATATGCAAATATATCATGAAAAATAATTTTTCATTATTTAAAATGAATTATGGGAATTATTATGGTAATTGACAAGTTTAATGGAAAAATATTAAAAAATTCATAACTTAACGCCTATAAGGAGGATTCAAGTGAAATTTGAAATGGAAATCATTAATGTCGGGCTTGGTATTATAGAATAAATGGGTTATGAAAATTCTTGACAAAATGAGAATTATGATTTATTGATCATATTTCAATTTCAACTGTTAACTTTAAAAGGCTATAACAGGAGCTTGAAAACTCGGATTGAGATGAAATTTGAAACGGTTGAATAAAATTATGAGATGTTTATTTTAAATGGTTTGGATTAAGCATGAAATATGGGAAAAATATCTGCAATGAAAAAGGTGAGCATGGTTGACTAATGCTTCATATGAGTACAAGGCATTTAATGTTAGAGTACCAAGCATAACTGCATGATGGGAATGAAATTTGAGGTGGAAATTTCAGGCCATTTCTTGGTTATTTTTTTCAATTATTTGAAATGCAAAAATATGAGAATTATCCATCCATTGAATGCATGTGATGATGAAGCTACAAAAGCATAGGTAAGGTGGCAACATGGGATGTCCAAGGGGCTGTTTAGTGCATATTTTTTATTTTTAAAATTTTAAAGTATGTATATAAGTTGTTGAAATGAAAGTATATGAGATGTGCAAGCAATAACATAGATTTGAAGTAATAAAAAAATTGAAAAAGGCAGGTACATACAGCTGAAACGTGGATAGCTTAAGTTGTTGTTTTCGTTAAATTTATTTACACCAAATTAATATATAAATTAATGGGTAATTAAGTGTACAATTTACCCTTAAATTAGGGTTGAAAAAAATACAAAAATGGGCAACAATGGATGTGCAATCTGGAATATTTGGACGGCTAGGATTTTGATGCAGCTTTTGTTTTTTGTAAAAAAGTAAAATCCCAATTTTACTAGGCTACAATTGTGCCACCACATAAGATAGATAAGGGAGCATTTAAGTGTGTTGAAATTAACAACATAGTAGGGCCCACAGTTGGAAGAATTCCAGCTCTTATAGGCCATGCACGTAACTTGCGAGAGAGGTTTGGAAAATTTTCTAAGTGTGAAATTTTTCAGCCAAGCCACCACCAGCAGCTCACGTCCAATTTACCCAATAAGAAGGAAGAAAAATCAAGGAGAAAAGGAGAAGAAATTGAGAAGAAAAGCATCTCAAAGAATTAGGATTTGGGTTAGCTCAAAACCAAGTAAGTATGTGTTTGGTTTTAGGTTGTTTAATTTGAGTTTTAAACTCAAAAATTGAAAATGGAAGGGATGCTTAAAGGATCTATAAAATGGTGATTTCACATGCTTTCAAATGAATATTGAATGGATATTAAGTTTTATGTATGAATTTTTAAGTTTAAGTTGATGAAAATGATGTTTTGTATGTATATTAGGTAGAAAATCCAAGTTGATAAACCCTAAATCTCCAAGACAAGTTGCCGTTTTGGTTTGATGATGTGATTAAGTTATGAATCATGTAATCATGC
Source organism: Annona squamosa (assembly GCA_035584095.1). Classification (NCBI taxonomy): domain Eukaryota; kingdom Viridiplantae; phylum Streptophyta; class Magnoliopsida; order Magnoliales; family Annonaceae; genus Annona; species Annona squamosa. The sequence continues at coordinate 3,965 of JAXCLR010006164.1, read as the reverse complement.
AAAATATATGATGTTTTATGCTTAGATGATGAATTTTTGAAGTTATGGAATGCAAAGCATTGATTTTGACCTAATTTCTTAGTTTCTATGTTAAAAATGCTATGGAAATGGGTTTGTATGTTTTATGCATGTTATGTAGGGTAAAATAACCTAGGTTTAAAGTATTATGGATGCCCAAAAGGATTTGGGAAAGGAAACCCTAAAACTGATTTTTTATGATTTTCATGAAAGAACTTCAAACTGACGTGAAATGGGACTCAAAAGGTGTGGGTAACTTTTTTTTTGAGAAATAATAATGTATGAATGTTATATATGTGTTTAATCCCTAAATATATATTAGGAAAAATGGATTTATTTGATGGAATTTCAAAATTATATGACTGCATAGGGTTACGTGTCAAAAGACATGTAAAACGGGTGAAAAACGGGTTTCAAACTTGCCATTTTGGAAACCTATGGGGAATGGATTTGAATCCCATGAAAATACCTTGAATGCAGTGGTAATTAAGGGTAATTAAACCCTTGAAAAATGGATTAAATTTTTGAGTTAGCAAATTTTATAAAATGCATTATGTATATGTGCTAAATTGGCTTATGTGAAGGGATACAGGTGAATAGGTGATGAATGATTTATGAAAAATAATTTTGTGCAAAAATGCATTAAAATGAGATGAATTCCATGTTTGTATATCTATTTGAGACTTTATGATATTAATTCTAAAATTTTGGACTTGATTTATAAAGCTAAGGCAAGAATATGTACGTAGAAGAAACACCCATGTGTGTATTTTGGAAAAAATAGATAAATGGAAAAGTGAGCCTAATGAACCTATGAATGATGATTCTTGAATTAATTTTGTGTGATTAAAATGAAAACCCAGTGTGTGGGGTTAGACATAAGGTAGCTGAAGAAATGTGTATAAAATGTACTAATATATGCAAAATGAGTTATATATGTGTATGATGACTTATAAAGTCAATTAAATGATGTACATATATGAACTGGGTAGGAAAACTAATAAAATATGAGAAAAGGAAATATATAAAAAATCATATTATTCTCATGTAGGCAAGAGCAAAGAAAAGGTGGGGACGAAAAGCTAAAGAATTTAGGTAAGCAAGCTTTTCTAAATTGTTTACATAAATGCAATTTTTGCTTTAACTTATTTGATGGAACTATGAAAATTATTTCTAATGTGTTTAAGGATGGCCATCCCTTAGCAAAATGATGTTGAAATTATACCATTCAAGTGGACCTAGTAACTTGTGAAATTTTTCTTTGATAAATGCTATGGCAAAATGATTTGACTCCATGTTCTGATTGAAAAATGATGTCAGCATGTTAAAGATGGATTTATGAAAAGGTTCATGTGCAGAAGTTACTAGGTCCAGTTGAATGGTATAAGCGGATCGATTGTTCCCTCTTGGTGTGGCCAAGTCTTTTTGAAACAAGCCTAAGGCTGGTGACACCCTCTCGAAAATGGGAGTTAATGTGACGGATAGTCGCCTGGCTAGCTTCTATTCTAAGAGAGAAATGGTATACGTGTTCATGTTTTCATATGGCATTATGCATATGGGACCCATGATGGGTACAAGATTTCATGCTTTTAAGATATACCTTTAGATAAGGTATAGATTGCTTTCCAATATGATTTTGAATGAAAAATGTTGCCTGAAATGATTTGCCTGTGAAATGCAAAAGCTTGCTTATTGAGTTTTGACTCACGATTTTGTTTTACAAACCCAAAGATAGGTGAAGGACAAGACATGGCAGAGGAGCATGTGCCAACTTAAAGATTCAATGGAAAAACTTAGAACTTTCATGTCATGGAACTTATGGGGGAAGAACGTAAATTGAAATTTTATGATGTGCTTGATGATTATGATATATATATGCCGTGACATCTGATTTAGGCAAGTGTCGAAATGTTGCTTGAACAACATGCCATGTATATGTAATGAATGGATAGAAATGATGTAAATATGTCTGAGATTGAAATCATGAGAACTTGAATTATTATATGGACTTCCATATGATTATAATTAATAAGATAAATATCTGATAAAACCCAATGTGTGACAGGGAACAATCCTAATCACATTTACCAATCAATATGGTCCCGAGGTAAGGCTTTGGATATGACGCTCGTGTTTGGGGTGCCACATTATGATTTATTGATTGTTGGTTCCGAGTTTATGGCAATTACCTAAGAGGGGAGGGGTGAATTAGGTATTTAAAAATCTTTCACTTAAACAGAAAATGTTTCCCGGTTTATTCCAATCCCCTTCAATAAAACAAAAAGGAACATAGTAAGATAATAAGAGCAAAAATATAAATCAATGGACAGGGTTTTTTCGGGCAACCTTCCCTACTCTGCTCTTCCAAGCTTACGCCTCTTGTTACTTGGGTTCCACTATGTATTTCACAAATAGAACTAAAGCCTCTGCTCTCTTTTAGATTCCAACTCTAGGGAGCATAAACAACACACAGCACAAGTATGTGACAAGTTCAACTCTAATCGTACACTACTTTGCTTACACTTGATCTTAGTCACCAACACTAAATCAAGTTCAATACTATAAGAAAGAATTAAAGAAGGTTTCTATATGTTACTGATGTGTAGAGGCAGATTTGGCACAAAGAAGAACTTATGAAGCAGACTTAATGAATCAGCAAGCAGCTCTTAGCAGTTTTAAAGCAAAGTTCTTCTTCTAGATGTTAGCTTGATCACTTAAAGCTCTTAGGAATGGGAGTTATGCTCAATCAATGAAGTTTCAACTACCCTCCACATCCATCTTGAATGCCTTATATAAATGGTGAGGGAATTCGAACGTATGGAAGTAGGTGGCGTGCATTTAATGCGCTAACATTTGAAAAAATTTCGACCATTGCGACCCAAGTCGCAGGTGGAGTTGACTTCGGGTGCAACTTCGCCCAAGTCGCAAGTTGGAGTCAACTTCAGTGCAACTTGGCCCTTCAATGAATACTTCAAGTTCCATTCTAGGTTGACTTAGTCTTAGACTTGACCCAAGTCACAGGTGAAGTCGACTTCGGGTATGACTTCACTTCCTTAGCTTGCTAGTTGAACTCGAGCTTCTTTACTTGCTTGAATTTCTTCATGTTACTTGTTCTTCCATTATTGTATATTACTTGAAACTTTTTATGATTATCTTATCTTGAAAAACACTTGACTCCATGCCTTAAAATCTCATATTCTTGGATACTTGAGTTTTGGAGTGCAGAAAGATGTCCAAATGTGTGTTCTTGATGAATTCATGCAACCTTGTTTGCTTTGGTCTTGATTTGATCTTCATTTGGTCCAAGTTGAATGATTAGGTTGACTTGGTCTTTAACTTTACTCAAGTCGAGCATCAAGTCAACTTGGTTTGCGACTTTGCTAATCAAAACGTGTGTTGATCAGTTGAAGTCAATGTTGGAGTTGACTTGATCTGTGACTTCACCTAAGTTACATGCGAAGTTGACTTCGTGTGCGACTTCAGTAGCTCTTGCTCCCAATTTCAATGTTGGACATAAAAATGTGTATGAAGTCAATGTTGGAGTTGACTTGGGGATCGACTTGGCCAAAGTCGATACCTGAGTCGACTTGTAAATCAACTTAACCTGTCATGCTTTATTTTCTTCATTTTTATATCTTTTAAACATTTCACTAAACATATTAGTAGCCAAAACTTACTCAAATTGATTTGTTAATCATCAAAACATAAACTTGGCTTATTTTGTCATTGATTTCAACACATGTTTCCAACAATCTCCCCCTTTTTGATGATTGATAAAACCAATTTGAGTATATACCTTTCAATGTCTTTACAACGTACTATTTTATCTTGTTTTGTTATCTTTAGAATAATCACTTTTGTGGCGCCCCTACCCAGGGTGCCTAGAAGCCTTACTCCGGGATCTTTATCGATTGGTAAACGTAACTCAGGATTGTTGCCCTGATCAC
>JAXCLR010005991.1:0-14514 GCA_035584095.1 Annona squamosa | reverse complement strand
CCTTAAAATATTCTCAAGTTAGTTTTTGTTAATCATCAAAACTCAATCTTTGATCAATTTGTTTTGTTTTGAAGCATCGTTTCCAACAGTATATTTATATTTGATAGCCATGTAAATTTTATTAAATTATCTTTTTTAACCTACATTTTTGACCTGAATCATTATCCCGAAACTGATCCAATATCAACCAAAGTTTGTCCCGAAACTTATAGAAAAAAGTAATTATCAAACATACCTTATCTCGATTAGGTATAAAAAGATGGTCAAATTTAATTTTTAAAAAGTAGGATCACAATTGGGAAAACCTTAACCCAGTATGGCCCCATCCCACTTCCCACCCCTCGAGTGAATTGAGTAGCTTGAACTAATCTGAATGGTTTAATTCAATTGCTGCTTTGCTGGCCATTCATTTTCAAAGGGGATTAATTGGACAGCCTGGCTTTAATAAAAGCTTGTTGAAATAATCGGTGGATTGCATGGATGCTAGGACAGTCTTTTGGCTGAACGTAGGTTGCATGATTACTAATTCTAGCCTTTGATTTTTTTTTACTCCCTTAGATGGCAGAGATTTTGAGTTGGACAATTTGATTTTACATGCTGCAATAATTGGAGGCAATCGCATTTAAATTAAATGGCCAAATTTTTCAGGCGGCTGGATGGTGGATAAAAGTGGATGGTTGGATGGTTTGCAGTCAACTTGAATGTGATCTGCATGGGCCCCATATAAATTTCTAGACGACTTGATTTCGCTTGCACCCAACTTAGCTTGATGGCGGTTGATTTTGAAATGGGCGGTATTGATTGCGGATGGAATTTGGACCGTCTGCTTCAAAGGTCGAGATTCAAGGATGCTGCTCGTGATGGCTTTCCTTAAAATCTGGTGGGCCCACTTAATTTCGTGGGCATCTTTGCTGCTTGTATGAATATCTAATGCACAGCTTGGCATTTGCTTTTGCACTTAATTTCGACCATTGGATAGTGTTGGTTTTCTGCTGAGCCCCACATCTGAAATTTATTGGTTAACCTTCATAAAAAAATATTTAAATTATGAATTCATCAAAACAGGTGGTCAACGTATTAAAATTATTTAAAACTCAATTATTATAATAATTCATATCAAACATAATCTATTTAAGATCACCAAAATTATTTAAATTACTAGAAATTAATATTTAATACCCAAATAATGCCAAAAACATACTTTGAATCAAATTTCACATTAACTCAATTAATTACCCACCAAATTAGTACAAATCTGCAAAATATATTATTAATTACCAATCATCAGTACCAAATGGGTATTTAGGACTAAATTAGATGAAAGTGGCTTGGTTGTAAGAATAAAGCTAGACTTGTAGCTAAGGAGTACTCACAAGTAGAAGAAATTATTTTGAGGAATCTCATGTCCTCATAGCTAGACTAGAAGCCAAATGCATTTTACTTGCTTTTGCATCGCATATGGGCTTAAAATTATTTCAAATGGATATTAAAAGTGTTTTTGAATGGTTATCTTAATGAAGAGGTGTATGTCAAATAACCTCTGGGTTTTGATGAAAATAATCAATCCGAATATGTGTATAAGCTAATCAAGGCCTTACATGATTTAAAATGAGCTCCTGGAGCTTGGTATGAAAGTCTTAATAAATTTTTTTTTACTTATAAATTCAAAAGAGGAGAAGTTGACACCACTCTATTCATTAAGTACAAAGAAAAAGAAGTTCTAATAGTGTAAATCTATGTAAATGATATTGTTTTTGGTACTATTAATGAATTCTTGTGCCAAGAATTCTCCATATTGATGCAGAATGAGTTGGAGATAAGCATGATAGTTGAAATAAATTTCTTCCTTGGATTGCAAGTCACGTTATAAACAGAAGGGATATTCATAAATAGATGCAAGTATTGCAACGAAATGCTCAAGAAATTTGGAATGCACAATAACAAAGGAGCAATCGCACCTATGAACTCTTAAATCAAAATGAACAAGGTGAAAAAAGTAAACAAGTAGATCAACAATTATATAGAAGCATGATTGGATTTTTATTATGCTTAACTACTTTTAGACCTGATATTCTATTTAGTATGTGCATGTATTCTAGATTTCAATCAAACTCTAAAGAATCTCATATGATTGTTGTTAAAAGAATTTTTAAATATTCAATTGAAATAATAAATTTAGGATTATGGTATCCCAAGGGCTCAACATTTGATTTAATTGAATATTAAGATGCAAACTTTGCTAATTATGAAATGGATAAAAAAGTACTAATGATACTTGCCAAATTCTTAGAAGTATTATGGTATTACAGTTTTCAAGAAAATAAACTAACGTTGCTCTATGTACCATAGAAGCCAAATATATTGCAACCGATAGCTATTGTGCCCAACTGTTATGGATAAGATAACAATTAAGGAATTATGGCCTAGAATATAAAGATATACGAATTAGATTAAATAATACAAGTATCATTTGTCTAACAAAAACATCCAGTATTGCATTCTAAAATATATAGACATTAGACATCATTTCATTAGGGAATATATTGAAAACCATGACATTAGATCGAAATATGTTAAGATAGATGATCAAATTGCTAAATATTTACCAAATCTTGGACTACTGAATCATTTTTCAAAATTTAAAAAGAGGTGGGAATGATAGATATTGAATCTTAACATGTTGTTGATTTTGTTGATTTATATGTTGTTGAAATATGATATTCATAATAAATAAGTGATTTGAAATGTCTTTAGGAATTACTAACAAGTTTGGGGGTAGAAAATTGCATTTCCAATTTCCATTTAGAACTTGGAACAGGGGGAGTCAAGTCAACTCTGCACAATCCAAAGTCAAGTTCAAACCTGACCTAGGGTTTGAAGTCGACCTTGCAGGAGCACCGTTTTGGTTAGTTTAAGGCGCTGAAACCGCATTCCTTCCTTCATTTTCCCACTTCTCTCACTCCAAAACCTCCAAAATCTCCTTCTAAGAAATCCCAAGGCTAAACCTTGAACAAATCAAAACCAATCACTCTCATTTTCTCATTCCCGCACTCCTCAATCCTCAATGGCTCCCAAAACAACTATGAGTAAGCCCTCCAAGCTCCTTGTCTTACATTCCTCTTAGTCCAACCCATAACAAACTCTATCAAAGCAGTTAAGAGACAAGGCCACTACCTTAACTTGTGTTGGTTCTATTTTTGGAAAGGTAATGCATCTACTTCTCATCCTAGAGAAGAGGAAAAGGAAACTAGTGGAGAGGAGGGTCCCATTAAAAAGAAAAGAGCTCCACTTTGAAAGGACAGGTTATAGAAATGTCAGTGCAACTTGGTACTGGGTTAGTCCGAACCCGCTCAACTTGACCCAATTGTAAAACCAAAATGGGCCTTATTTTTGAAAAATTTTAAAAATAGATTAGCTTTCAACTCAACTCGTGGAAAACCCAAAACCAAAATCGGGTTTATATCAACCCGGTACAAAAACCCTACTTAGTTCGAACCTAAATTAATTTACATATTTTTCTCATAAATTATACATATAATCTCCTGAACAGAGGGTGGCCAATGTATGAAGAAGCCTCACACGATCGAGTGGGAATCCTTGCCTACACAGACTACGCAATAAGGCTTTCTAACCCTAAAGTTGAAACTATTGTAAACATGTGGTAAATTAAAAATAATCTATGTTTTGATAATTAACAACTCAATTTCAGAATTATCTACATACTAATGTGATTATTCAGTGATGCAAGGATCAAATATTCAAAGATCAAAAGTTTAGCAAGTCAAGTCACATGCCAAGTCGACTCAGGCATCGACTTAGATGAAGTCGGTATTCAAGTCAACTTCAGCATCGACTTTAAAGCCCAAAAATTCAAAAGCGTTGAAATCTAGACTTTTACACAAACGAAATCGACTTCGCTTGCAACTTAGGTGAAGTCACAACACTAAGTCGACTCCACCTGCGACTTGGGAGACTTCAAATATAAGGGTTGAAGTTGGCAAAGTCAAGTTGCATTTCAAGTCAACCCTATCATGGGACTTAGGTGAAGTGTGGAGCCCCAGCCCGAGCGTCACAACCTTACTCCAAGATCTATCGATTGGTAAATGTGATCAGGATTGTTATCGTGTCACACGGCGGGCTTATTGGATATTTGTCCACTTAAGCTTAACTCCTTAGGAGTTTATACCATTTCATACTTACTACTTTCCATCAAATGCCTTTTTAGGTCATTATAACATTTGAGACATACACATGTGATACTTAATCATATCATGCTAATTCATACCTTATCATTTGACCAAAAAAAATTTCTTCGCTTTTTATGGTCGCAAAACTTAACATAATCCTTATACAACATTAAATCATAATTTAATGTCATCATTTATATATAAAGCCATATATAGGTGTTCATAAGAATTCATTCATTCTTGAATCTCCACATGTGCTTCTTGTCTCCTTCCTTTCACCTGTCTTTGGGTTTCGAAAACAAAATGTAAGTTGAAACTCAATAAGCAAGCTTAGAGTTTTCAGGCAATTTATTTTAAAGGCAACACTATTTAAAAGCATTTCTCTCCATTTTGTAGGAGACACTTAACAAGTGATCAACTACCTATGGAATAAAAACTTTTTCATAAACCATTCATAGAAATCATTCATGTAAACCAGTCGTCTAAACCAATTTAATCTCAATTTTTGGGCATTTCATAAACATTGGATGTGCAAATGCATCATTTCCATTCATGACATAATCTTTTATGTGAGGATACGTGACCACGGGAAACATTCTTTCACAACATGAACATTTCCATCCTTGACGTCAGACCTTTCAACTTGGCAACGTCAAGGGCGAACTCCTTGCCTTCTTTCTACCTTGACTAGCCTACTTGATTTCCATTCCATGCATGACTTTTAGTCACCCCAGCATTATATACCTCTTACACATGGAAATTTGTCATTCTCATGTATAGAATTCTTTGCACCATCTATTTGAACATTGGTTCAATGAAATATCATTTAAATCCACGTTGCATCACTTTTCATAAATCACTATGAAACAGTAAGCAATTCATTTATCATAATTGAAATAACATTTCAAAACATATTGAAGTAAAGGAATGACCATCCTTAAATAACTTAGAAATAATTCATCAATCAATTGCAAAATGGTTCGAAACATTTAGAACATCATTTGCAATCATTTTTTCATATTTTGATAAAACGAAAAGCATTTAGAAAATTCCTTGCTTACCTGCTTCACCTTAGCTTTCCTTATTGCTTATCTCTTTGTCTTTTCCTATACATATAAGAACGACATTGCATTCATAACATTTTTATTTGCTTGCTTAGTTTTCCAACCCATAATCCATTAACATACATAATCAACTTAGATTTTCAAGTCGATCATACATGCACAACATGCACTTGTGCATTATATCATTTATTCCATATTATATTTTAATCCCATATTTAGGGTAAACACATAGCATTCATAAATCAATATATGGGGATTTATATCATTCATTTGTCATTTTTCATCTATTCTCCATTTCTCCTACATCAATGCTCATTCTAAGTATATAAGTAATGTTTTAAGCTTCATAACTTAATCTCAAAAATTAAGATAATAAACATCATTCATATAGCAACATCCTTATGCATTTCATCACATATTCATGCATATTTTACATTTTAGCAACTTCACATAAATCATATATCATCCATTCATGTTTAGCCTTCCACATACACCCATCTTACAATACATAACTTGGGTGTTTCTTAAAATTTCTCAAGTCGGAAACTTGTGTACTTATTTAGTATGATTAAACCCCTTAATTAAAATTTAATTTAGGTTCTAATTTTGGATTTTTAATCCATTCATCATAGGGTTCCAAGATAGCAACGTTATGACCCATTTTTTATCCTTTCAAGGCCTCTTTTAAGACTCAAATTTTAACAGATTTTTAAGTCATAATTTTCAGCAGTTAAACATGCTTTTCTTAACCCAAATTTAGGGTATTATTACATATTTAAGATCCATAATGTATTTGCTTCCAAAACAGCAACAAAATCACATGTAAAGCACTCATTTTGGCCCCTGTTTGGATGTTTCATACATATACCCTAAAAATCAGATTTATGACAAACTCATCCAGCGCACTTAGGTAATCCAAAGGGTCCTTAATTTAGGTTAATTTACCCTACAATCCATCAATAAACCATTTAAGCACTTCTTTGTATCATTTTTAACTCAAAAATAGAATAATTGGGCATTTCTTGAAACCTTAAGTTCCATTTTTGCTGAAATCATTAACAAATGCCAAATCAACATATGTAATCCAAAAGATCATGAATTACATCATAATCATTATGCTTTAATCAAACAGCAATATGATTTAGGGTTTTGAGAATTTTCAAGATAAATTTCTTCTCAAAATTCAACTCTAACATTCATCTTAATTTCTTTAAACCCTTAAATTCATTCATACAATTCAATCCTCATTCAATACTCAAATCAAGGGCATCATGAATCATCCTTTAAGGGTTCATTATGAATCAAATTCATGATCCATAACTTGAGAGAAGAAACTTAGGTTCCAAGAATCCAAAACTCAATCTATACTTACTTGAATTTAAGCAACTTTGATTCTAAACTTTTCCAACTTGGATTCCTTTCTTTCTTCCCTTTTTTCTTCTCTTTTTCTTCTCTTTTTCCCTTCTCTTCCTTGTTGGATTGAGCACGTCCCTTGTTGCCTTCGTTTGGGGGTTTCTTCCCCTTAGTTTTTCCGCCCACATGGACGTTCACTTGGCTATGCTCCCCCTTCTATAATTTTTGATTTGTGGGGCCCACTTTTGCCACATCACATGAGGGTAATTCATTTCATACTTATCCCTTGATGTGTTGGCTAATGCATAACCAAGTAAAATATGCATTTATCTTATATAAAAAATACCATATCTAACCTCTTAAATGAGCTACTTAGCTCCTCCCCAAGTGGACATCCCATGGCTGCATGGGATGGCTTTATTAGTCACCAAGTCACTCCCTTTTAATGAACATTTCCATGCCCTCTCCTCTTTATCTTAGCTAGGTTTGACTTGGACAAATAAAAAATTTTAAAAATCTAAGTAGAGAGCCCCCTTAGACGTCCCCACTTGTGCCACCTCCATGGCCTCCTTGAGGCTAGCTATTAGCCTCTTAAACCATCATTTAATCCACTAGATTTTTCAAGGCTTTTAGCCCTTGACTTAATCCATAAGATCTAGCTCAAAGCACCTCCTTTTGACATCTCATATAGGGCATTAAACCATGTATTTAACTTACTTGTTTTTTAATAAATGCTATGGTAGTTTAGGGCGCACAAAGTCAATGCTAGAAACCTTTTTCCAATTAAGCATATTTCCTTGATAATTAGCCTAACCCAATCCACTCATACGATAGATTTCACAATTTTAATCAATCTTTTCAAATTTCATCTCAAACTGACGTTTCTACGTCAAGTTATGAACCTTTAAAAATAACCTTAGAGTGTAAGATTAAAATTAAATAATTATCACCTTAATCTCACCACTGTCTAAAAACTAATTCGACTCAAGTTTGGAACTTGACTAAAGAGGTAGAGGGCCTAAGCCACATCCGAAGTCGACTCCAGTCTGCAACTTGAATAAAGCATCCTAGGTCGACTCCAAATACGACTTGAATCACAACGGTCGAAAAAAGTTAAATGTTGGCACAATAAATGCATGGCACCTATCTCTAAACATTAGAATTTACTCTCCCCTATTTAAGATACTTCAAATGAATGAGGGAGATAAGAGATATAGCATTAATTGAGCTCAACCTTTATATTCTCTAGCATTTATGTAATTTAAAAGAAAGTTTTCAAGAAGAACTATGTGACAACTTTTTGAGTGCTCAACTGCTTCATCATCAACTTCCTCTACAAGTTCTTCTCTATGCAAAAATCATTCTACACATCTGTAAAGTGTAGTTTTTTTTATATTTATTAATCATTTGTATTTCACTTGATTTAGTATTTGAGACTAAGATAAAAGTAAGCCAAAGTAGCATGTGATTGGAATGTAACTCGTCACCAACTTGTGATAAGTTTGTATAAGACCCCTTAGAGCTAAAATCTAGAAGAGAGTAAGGGCTCTATTGTGCTACTATAGTGTTTAATAGAACACAAGACACTAAAATGTCTTCTTCAAGGAGTGGAGTAGGGAGAGTTGTCCCGAATCACTATAATTCCTTGAATTTATTGTTTACTGCTCATATACTTTACATTTCATCGAGGGGATTAACTTACGAGGGGTTAAGCTTCTAATTACGAAAAGAATTTTTAAGAACTCAATTCAACCTTCCCCTCTTTGGTCTTGTTACAAACTCGGGACCAATAGAAACTCTCTTTTCTCATTTGTCATTTCAACATTTTCGCACCCTAATCTTTAACCCTCTCTATACAATGGCGATAAGTCTCCTTGGAAGCTACTGTGGTGGATAGTTAGTAGCTAATGCCTGCTTCCATCCTCTTCTGACCTCTAGGAACAATTAGAGAAGATGACTATTGGTTAGAAAAGTAGTTGATATTGAAATTCGGTGAGTCTTCATACATCTTTATTCTAGTATGCCTGTTTGGCTTTATTCAACCCGATGGCAGATTGTTGGTCTTCTTCAAGTTTGGCAATCAATTGTACCGATGGTTGTGGACTAAGTTGCGTCTGGATTTCTTGGAGGAGTTTGACAGAATCTTCTTGAATTGATGATGCTATGAGTTTGGATTGGACTATGATTTTTGAGACAAAAACTGCAATTCTTGTTTAGATGGAGTCTATGGTGCTTGAAGTTGCTATTTATTGATCCATTCGAGAATTTGTTGAGGCTCAACATGGGCATATGTAAAAGGATCCCACCATTTTACCTTGAAAATTCTTCTAAGGGAAGATGGTCAAGGTTTAAGATTTTCAAAAAAAAAGCATACTCCCATTGAAAAATCCAAGCTAGAGAAAATTTTTAAAAAAATTTAAGGTTTGAAGAAAATGATTTTCATAGTTTGAAAGATGAGCATGTTTTCAAAAGGACTGGAATCTTTGATTTACTAAAAGTGAAAATATTTCAGAAATTAATCCAAAATAGTCCTATCATTGAGCAAACCAAAATGGAAAAATACAGTTTGTGTTTCGTTTAAAATAAAATATCCAGGAATGATTTTCTAATTTTTTTTGTACCAAAAAGCTTTATACCGAGCTAATTGATAGTCCCAATATATGTATGTTTGAGGGTAAAAAGTGGTTGAAATTTTTTTTGATTTTTCATTGATTCAAAATTGACGCCATCAAAACCTTCAGAATTTGAATGCTTGAATAGGTAATTTCGGTTGGATCATCCTTGTTAGGATAATGTTTGACTTGTATGGATTGGGAATCAACAAGGATGAGTTCATGGAACTTCTGGGTCTTGTAGTAATTCATAGTTTTATCATGATGAGTTGGGAGAAACAGAATTTTGACTAATTGAGTGGGGTCTTTGAAAGTTTGGAAGTCATGTTCAATACAACAAATGGGTATTGAAGAGTTTGGTTTTGTGACATATTTGAATTTATTTGGGATTTTTGTTTGGAGTAAAGTTGGGTGGAGTTCAATTTCTTTGACTAATTTTGATTGGAGAGTTTGAGGTAGAATTCTTTTGTTTGAATGTTTGAGCCATACAGATTTGAATGGTTCTATAGCTTTGAGTTCAGGGGACTTCTAAATAAGGGCTAAAGCTGTTTATTTATCCAACTAACTGAGATTGTTAGATGCAGGCGTTTAAGAAGTTTTGGGTCCGGGCAATGCCAGAGGTATCATTTTTGTTTGAGGGGTAAAAGTTTGAGTTTGGTTTCTTGGATTGGCGTGGGTCCTTGCAATCATCTATGTATATAAAGGACTTAACAAATTTGTGGTTTTGGCAATATAGGGATGAGACATGGTTAATTGCAATTGTGAATAAAAATTAGGAGTTTGGGACTTGACTTCAGATTTATTAAGTAGCTTTTGCGAGGTCATTGCCACCAGTTGTTGAAAACTTTAATCCCTGAAAAAATTCTCTAATAAGAAAATCTAGGATTGAGTTCGAAGAGCCTTTTATCAATTCTATTTCAAAATCAAAATTTGACAAAAGTGTCTGCGTTCTTGCAAATATGTATTTGGAAACTCCATTTTGAACATCTCTTTGCAAAATATTTTTGGCTGCTTTGCAATCTACCTGTATTAAAAAGGTTTGATCTAATAAATCATGTTGAAACTTTTTTATGCATAAAACAATGCTTAAGAATTCTTTTTTTATTGCAGAGTATTTTTGTGGTGTTTCATTCTATATTCCTGAAAGATATTGAACTATTTGTTCCTTTTTCTCTCTTACTTATTTGAGGATGCCTCCATAGCCTATATCTGAGACATCTGTTTCTATAATCTTCTTTGTTGCTAAATCAACAAGATTTAGGATAGGTAAATTTGTTAATTATTTCTTAACTTGTTGGACAATCTTTATGTGTTGATGAGTCCATTTTGGTAGATTTTTCTTTAACCTTTGATATAATAATTTGCAATGGTTCTAAAATTTAGATAGAAATCAGATACATAATTTAATACTCCTAGAAATCTTTGAAGTTGAGTTTTATCAATTATCTTCTTAGAAAATTTATTACCAAATTCTAGTGACCTTTGGATTAGAATGATTGTGTTATGGTAGATTTCATATCCTAAAAATTTAATTTTTTTTTGGAAGAATAAGTATTTTATTTTTAAAATTACTAATCTATTTCTTTGGGTTATTTTTTAAAAAATGTTCAGGTGTTTAAAGTAGGGGTGGGAATCAGGGCAGGCCATAACAAGTCAAGGTTTGCCTAACCCTCACCCTACTTTTTAAAAATTGAGTTTGACCCTCTTTTTGTACTAGGTCGAGACAAGGTCAGTTTGACCCTCACCTTTTTAATAGGCTTCAGGACAAACTTCGGGTTGTTATCGGATCGGTTTTGGGATAGTAGGTCGGATAAAAAATGCTGGTTAAATAAGATAATTTTAAAAATTTATATACCTATCAAACATAAATATACATTTATATTATATGCTTCATTATTTTACTAATTATTAAAAATACATAATTAAGAAAACAAAATATTTGAAAATATAATATAAATTTATTAAAATCGGTTAATATACAATTACACATAAGGGTTATATATGTACAAATTTTTTTATTAATTCTTATATTACTTTTTGATTAAATCAATTCTTCTATTGTTGATAGAGTTGAATATAAAAAAGTGAGAATCTTGAAAGAAAATAATAATAGTATTTAAACATAGGCTTATAATTTTTAATAAATTAATGGATGTGAGGCGGGTTGGACTCTTCGGGTCAAGACATGGTCGACTCAACCCGATCCTATTTTTGAATTCAGGTCAAATTTCTAACTCATCCCTATACTAGGTCAAAAATATATAATGAGTTGAGTCAAAGCCGGGTCAAGGGTTGACCCGCTCCAATTCCCTCCCCCTAGTTTAAAGTGTTATTCTATTATTTTTTAAAATATTAGTACATCGTCTACATATACTATTGAGAATTCAATATAGAGATTTAGTATGTCATTCATAATTTTTTAAAATTTTGATGGTGTGTTTTTAAGTCCAAACGGCATTACATTACATTCATATTGTCCAAATGGAACTGTAAATGTTATTTTATATTTATCCTTTTCTTCTATTTGGATTTGCCAAAATCCTGATTTCATATCAAATTTTGAAAAGATTATTGTGGTTATTCTTCTTTGTAAGTGATCTTTTTTATTTGGGATTAGGTATCTAATCCATTTTAAGGCTCTGTTTAAACGTTTATAGCTTATTACTAGTCTTGAACTTCCTCTTTCTATTTCAGAATTTTTCCGAACATAGAAAGTTTCGTAAGACCATGGAGATTTTGATGGTCATATTAATTTTTGTTAAGTGGGTCTTTTATTTCTTCTTTATAATATTCTAGAGTCTCTATTCATTTGAATAGGTCTAGCTTTTATATGTATTTTATTTTCATCAAATGTTGGTGCATAAAGAAGAGTTACCTTATATTATTTTCTTTCCCAAAATGCATTTGGGAGGTTTGCATATACTTTAATTTTTAGTTTTTCTTCAAAATCTTTTATTCTTCCTTAAATTTTAGGGGTTTTTTAGTTGTTCCTCTGTTCTTTTGAATCTTATTTCTTTTTTTAGAAATTTTAGGTGTTTTTATTTTTGGGTTATCAGATTTATAGTTAACGACTTATTTTTTAATAGAATTATGTCCTTTTGTTATGGCTTTTGAATAAAATCAAAAATTACTTTTTTTCCTAAAATATTTGTTGTTATTCCTTAGTCTATTATTGTGAAAGGTTTGATTAATTTTAAAAATGGGGTTCCTAGTATTATTTATCTGTGAAGATCTTTTACTAATAGGAAGATTGTTTTGAAGGTTACATCTCAGTACTTTATTTCTATATTTATGAGTTTAAAATTTATTTTTAACTTTATTCCACCTGCGCCTCTTAGGCTTTCTTTAGTTTTTCAAAATATTTTGTTGATATTACTCTTCTTGTATACAGTTCAAGTCTGCTTCTGAATCTTTTAGGGCTATGACTTCAAGAATTAGTTCTTTATGTATCATTTTTTATAGGAGACTCTTGACATTAGTTGGATGAAAGATTCTTCTTTCTTTTCTTTATTTGAGTCAGAATCGCTTTCATCATCTTTTAATTCTAATTTTCCTATCCTTTCCTTTACGTTTTTTATTTCAATTGTATTTTATTCTTTTAAAGTTTTTAAATCCCTCTTTAGTTATTTAATTTCTACTTATAAGTCAGAGATTGTTATATTACTAGTCAAGGCTAGTTGGTTGAGAGGTTCTAAGATCTTTGTTAGATCATAAGTTTGAGTTTTTTCTAAGATTTTGCTGAAAAAAGTTCTATAAGGTTTTCCTTTGAGCATATTTTATATTTTTAATAAATATTTTCTCTGTTGTTCTGGGTCAATAATTTGATTCATATAATCTAATAATTCTTATTGATCTTGAGTTATCATGTTTAATTCATATGAGTTATTAATGTCAGATTCTAGTTCATCAATTTCCCTCTCTGATTTAGTAATTTTTTCATTTTTTGAGTTTTCAGAATTTAACATTAATTTCCTAGTTGTTCTTTCAGGGTTTCCGTTAGATTTTGTTGGTCTATTTATAGTTTATTAATTCTTCTTTTCAGCAAACATTTATTCATAAAGTGCCCTATCTTTCAGTATTTCTAGCAAGTAGGCGAATCTTTTGAAAATCTTTTCTTTTTATGAGACTTAAAGTGTTTTGATTTATATGTTTTATCATTCATTTTCTTGTATCGTGATTTAGAAGTTCCTTCTTCATTCCCTTTATATAGTTTTTTATATTTTTAATAGTCTGTTTTTCTTGTATTTTCATAAACAATTTTCATTACAGTTTCTTTCTATTTTTCCCATTCCAATTATTCGCAAAAATCTCCTAATTGTTGTTTTATTTTTATTCTTTTCCATTTTTTATTCATCTTTTGTTTAAATTCATTATAGTACGCTAATCCTACGTCATTTGCTATTAATATTATGTCTTCATAAGTTAATTTTCATAATGGATAGTCCTATTATTTTTATTTCTAATTTTTCTTTGATCTTCTCAGCAAATTAGAATGACAATCCAGTGATAAATCTTTCTTACCAAAATGGTTGATTATAATCTGTTCTAAGTATTACTCTTGCTAGAATTATCTTTGTAAAATCTAAAATCAATCATCTTCTTACATCTCAAAGTTTGTAAGATTTTTTTATTTTCTTTCCCTAAGTTTATTATTTGGTCCTATGTAAAAGTTTGTTATGCTAGAATCAAAGCGTCTACAGCATTCTGAATAAGTTTGCCTTCTATTACTATTAGTTCTCCAATGCCATCTTTTTTATAAGAGTAAAGGATTATTTCTTTTTGTATTTGGGTCAATTAGTTATCCCACCATCCTTTTAAGGATCCATTCTGAATAAGTTTGCCTTCTATTACTATTAGTTTGTTAGACTCATTTTTATCTTATAAATTATAACAATCATAATCATTTGTTGAAGTATATTAGCTATTTGAGTTTCATTTTTTCTTCTACATTCCATTCGTAAATAGTATTTTCATTATATTGAGCTTAGGTAAATTGGTTTCTTCCTTCCAACAATAAATCAGGTGGCGTATGTCAAGGATAATAGGGTTTTAAAGGCATTCTCTATCAGTCCATCTTGTTTAGTTCTAAACCTGGTGTGGCGCCCCGACCCAGGGTACCTAGAAGCCTTACTCCAGGATCTTTATTGATTAGTAAATGTGACTCAGGATTGTTGCCCCGATCACACGGCGGGATTTTTATTTGGATCTCGTCCAAAAAAAATTTTCTTTCATTCATTTTCTTTCATCATATAACAAATACTTGTCATCAATTTTACACATGATACTCGTAATATCTCA
>JAXCLR010005970.1:0-14514 GCA_035584095.1 Annona squamosa | reverse complement strand
GCTAAAAGGAATTAAATAGGCTCACATTAAAATATGGGTATAAAGTAAACCATTATGAAACCTTAAGATAAAACAAATAGGGACTTAAAAAGAAAAAGTAAATTAAACATCTTTGCAAGCTTATTATTTAAAAAATAAAATAATAATAATAATAATAATAAATTAAATGTTAAATCCATATTTTCGTTTTCTGCAGGTGCACGGTTACTGCAACACCACCGGAGCACCATTTATGGTGCTCCATCTTCCCCAAACCGACCGCAGCCATGGAAGCACGGCCAAAGCATGGGCAGCGGCGAATTTCGGCCAGCTAATTCCAACAGCCACCACCTTTTTTACCAACGGCAGCCCAATTCTTCAAACCATATTTCCCAATTTCTCCCAAATCCCATTCCTCCTCTAAACAGAAAAATCTTCCTAAAATAGCAGCAGCTAACAGTGTTCACCGATCCTCTTCGCCGACAGCAAGAACCCATTCGTTTCAGGCAATACCAACCAGCGAGTTAACTAATTAACCATTCGTGTCCAGCACGATCGGCAAATTCGACAGCCCAATCCACTCCAATCACGAGTCTCCCCCTCTTCTCCTTTGCTGCATTCTCCCTGTCCGCCCCTCCTCCTCGGCGATTCATCCATGGACTGCTCAATACTTTGCCTCATAACCTCCAAGCAGTCGTCGCTACCGATCTTCTTTGTCCAACCAACGCCCCAGCCAAGAGCAGTACCATAAATTCGTCCAAAGCCAACACATAAAATCGGCTACACCGAAATTATAGCAGCCATGGTGTCCAGTCCTCTCTTCTCTGGTTCAACGATCCGTCCAAAATCCAAACCCACCGAAATCAACGAAAACGGCTGAAGAAAATCACCACCGTCAATAGCGGCAGCCCCAATTTTAGCATCTCATCTGCCCGAAATTTCTCAATCAGCAACTCTTTGAAATATAGGTAAACCTATTTCAGCAACACCGAGAAATCTGAGAAACCCCTCTATTGATTCACGAATCCAAAAATCTCAACGCACCCATTTCACAACGTCCATTTCTACCGCTCAAATCTACTGATTAAGTCCGACATACAAACACAAATCTTAGCATCGCCCCTGCAGCCCCTTTTCAAACTTCCAAAAATCGATCAAGCATCCCCATTTTAGAATCCCAAGCACCAAACCGAAGTAGCAGACTTCCTCCTAACCGGCAAACCAAAATTCGGAAGCCCCAATCCAAGCAACAGCAAAACCGACAGCCCTCCATTCTCTCTGAGCAGCCCACGACTCATCTGTTGGCAGCAAAACAGGCGACTGGTCCAAGCTCCAAATTGTAGCCGGTGATTTCCCCTAATCTAGCTCGTCAATATTTTCCAAACCAGCAGAATAGCATCTGTCCAGTGATACCAAGGCCAAGGCACTCATCGCTGGAACAAACTAGCCACGACCTCTTTTCCAAACGGCCAAGTTCATGCAGCAAGAAGAAACAAGCAAATTGCAGCTACAATTACATCCAAGCGTAGAATCCCACATCGGATTCTCAGGGCTCAAAGGGGGCTGCCACACATCTATAGAACCCCTCCACTCATCCCAAGGAAAGATCCCCACACATCACCAAGCAACCTTTTCCCTTGAGTGGGACCCATTTTGTGGGACCCCTAGCAAGGAGGTGGGGCCAAGCAATAAAAATTCCATTATATGGATATTCGCTTTTTATGGGTGATGTGAATTTTATTTTGCTGCATTATAGTTGATAATGCTTCATAGTTGTTAAATTTTAATTTGTAATTTTTAGATTAGATTTACTGCTTTATTTTCTGCTTTGTAATTTTTAGATTAAATTTAATATAATTCTCTTTTCTGTTTTAATAGTTAAATTTCATTGCTTTAATTGCTTTCTTAGAATAATTTTAATTAAGTTGTTAGTTAATTATAATTTCTTTTAGCTTCTTGTCTCCATTTTATGTTCAAATTTTTTCTCTCTTCTTTCTCTCTCTTTCTAATTTCTCTCTCTAATTTCTTCTATTTTCTCTCTCTAAACTCTCTTTCTCTCTCCTCCCTTATTCATCTAATTTCTTTCCTTTTTCTTTGACTTCTTTCTCTCTCTTATCTTTCTCTGTTCTCTCTGTCTTTCTCTAATTCTTTCTATTTTCTCTTTTCTTCTCTCTCTCCTCTCTCTTATTCTTCTAATTTCTTTCCTTTTTCTCTGATTTCTTTCTCTCTCTTCTCTCCCTAACATCTCTTTCTCTAACGTCTCTCTCTCTCTTCTCTTTCTCTCTTCTCTCTTTCTCTCTCTAATTCTTCTAATTTCTCTTTTCTTCTCTCTCTATCTAACATCTCTTTCTCTCTCCTCTCTTATTCCTCTAATTTCTTTCTTTTTTTCTGACTTCTTTCTCTCTCTTCTCTTTCTCTCTTCCCTCTGTCTTTCTCTAATTTCTTCTATTTTCACTTTTCTCCTCTCTCTCCTCTCTCTTACTCCTCTAATTTTTTTCCTTTTTCTTTCATTTCTCTCTCTTTCTTCTCTATACCTTTTATTTCTCTTAAAAATAATTCAAAACTAAATCGCCTCTTTGTGGATTCGACCCGACTCATCGTTATTCTACACTATCACCCGTATAGTGGTAGCTTTAATGTGTTTCGGTTAATTTTAATTAAACTGGTGATCATAGTGCTCTTAACGATAAGCACTTGGTGCGCATCACTTGCTATTCGTTCCTGCGGAATAGTTGTTCAGCAGCGGAACTTGCTGCCTCTTTTGCTTCTACATCACGTTTCGTCCGCGCTAGCTAGCTTTCTTTATGTAGTCTTGTTTCTTCTCACCAAGAAAAGGCTGTTCGTTGCTCTCCTGCTTCGGCCCTGCGCTTCTGTCTTATTTAAAGCACTTGTGGTAGCATGGATCAATCAATCCGTTCTTAAATTCACCCATTTTGTGAGCCATTATTCTCTTAATGGGAGTGTGGGGCATTCGTAGAAAGTATGGAAGAGTGCCCATTGAGAGTTAACCAGTTAAAGTCGTGCCGTCTTATCTCGCACATCCACTTTTGCAACTCGATACCTACATCAGCTTTCAGCACCTGTGGGGTGAACCAATTTGGGGTCTCGAGGGCTTGGACCAAATAGACTACTGCAAGATTGACCGATTGTATTGTTGTATTAATCAGCGCCTTCGTCAAAGGTAAAATGCAGAACATTCATCTACCCCTAGACAAAGCCTCTTGGGAAGGATCCTTCCATTCGTTAAAAACCCAACCGTAACTCCGATTGAATACGAGGCGCCTGGGAGGCTTTGACATAGTGAGTGAAGGTTGGTTTTTCGAATTCATGGCCAAAATTGTTGTTATTAGTGCCACCGGGGCTAATCTTCACCACCTTACCGCGCTGCTAAGATGCGACTGCTCCCTTGTCCATGCAAACCATCTGCCCACATTTGAGCATTCATGAGACCTTTCTACAGATCCTGACCGAGCCTTCCTCGGTACCGAGTCCCCATCCATCTCGTCGATGACCTTTATTGGTTGTCGTATTACTCTGCTCCAGTTCTTTGTATATAGGCGGGTTCTACTTGTCTAGTTCCAAGCTCTCCTGATATCATCGCCCGCACACCAGCGACATCCCATGCTCTAGGCTACGCCTGAGATCCTCCACTGCCTGCTCCAACTTCCTTTCTCTTATTGTCTTTAACAGACCCTTTTGACTACCCATTGCTCGTCCGTTGTGTCGGACTGAGATAAGAGTATAAAAATTGACAACGCTAGTCTACAAGTCTTGCTTGGTGTGACGACTTGAGGCAATCTTCGGTCATGGCAGATTATTAGTGAGAAGGACTTGTAGGTGTGGGACTCGCTAGACTCTGGTGAGAAGCAGCAGTAGATTATTTTGAATCGGCCACGGCGGATCTTGGTTTCATGCCTTGTTGCTTTCTCCTCTAAACTGTTGCCCGCTTTGCCTACTCAGGTGCTTCCACACTTGCCTTCTTAATGGCGGCCTTCTTAGTTTTTATTTTTTATTTTTATTTTTATTATTTTTTATTTTATTTTTTGCATGAGCTTCTGCAATATTTTTATTTTTATTATTATTATTATTATTATTATTATTATTATGTTCATGAGTTTTAGCTTGACCGATGAGTACCATTTTTTATCATTAATTTTTTTAGAGTCCAGTCAAGTTTCCTTCCTATTTCTACTTCTGTTTAAGACATAGACGACAAACTCTCCTCTTTTTATTTTTATTTTATTTTTTAATTTTATTAATATTATTGTGTGTGTGTGTGTATGTTTGCAACATTTTCCTCTTGTAAAAAAATTTTGACTATTTGTGATTTATCATTTATTTATTATTATTATATTTTTGTACTTTGACTGCATACGGCAAGATGCTTTAAAATTCATGATTTAGGGGCTCCAAATAGAGTACATATATTTTGTTGTCTCTTTTATTTTATTTTATTATTATTATTATTATATATTTGTTCTTGTTTAACCAACTGCACATTCTCTTTTTTCTTTCTTTTTTTATATTATTATTATTTTTTCTTCTTCTTCTTCTTTTTATTATTTTTTTTTGTAACCTTTTCTTTTTATAAACAAAGACTTTTGTTCTCTGCGATTTCATAATAATTTTTCCTTTTTTTTTTAACATGAAAATTTTAAAAATTGAAATCAATCATATAATCATAGTGGACCCATGGTTAAAAATATACCTCATCAAATACCCCCTTAGGAATTATGCCGCCATAGGCTATTGTAAAGACATGATTCCTAACATATAGTATGGCAGACCTTTCTTGACTCCCTTTTTTTTAGGCATAGTGCTTCAAGAGCTTTAAAAAGTCAACCAGCTCGTAGCCTTTCGATTTGCGTGTTTGAGGTACTAGTGTGTAGCTATTTATGCTTAATGGATTTCACTTAATGACCCCCTTTATGCTAGGCCATATATATTTTTCCTTTCTTTTTTTTCTTCTTTTTTTTGAAATGGCCCGCCCATAGGTTCCACTGGCTTCCTGTTTTAGTTTTGACGGCCACTGCTGATTTGAGTTCTTAAGAGGAGGAGCATCAGCAACTTTATACTTTTGTCTGAAGCCATAAAGTGTGTTATTTTTTTTTTGAAATTTGACATATATATATATATATATTTGAAGGCGATGGCTTCTTTAGAATTTTCTATTCTTTCACCAAGAGAGAAATTAGCAGTAAAAAAGCAGTGTCCTTCCCTTAAGGAGCAAAAGAATAATGCAACTCCTTTCTCTAAAGTAGTTTCAATCGTGGCACCTCCGACGTCACCTTCTCTCATAAAGAAGCGTAAGGCTATTGCATATGCCTGTGAGAAGTTTAAAAGGTAAAAATCCTCCCCAAAGAAAAATGAGTCTTCCAAGAAGAGCTCTCTAAAGTAGTGTCGAGAAATACGATCTGTTCTTCGGTCGCCCTTGTGGAGGCTGTTCTTCTTGTTTCGGGTGGTATCCTGCCTTGGCAAGCCGTGGATGCTTTGAATATTCACATGGGCCTTCTCACTTCAGCCTCATGCGCTACCACCTTATAATGGACATTAATGTTCGCTCTACTCAAATTTTTATGATCCTAGAGAAGATTTTCACTGAGCGTTTGAACTGTCAAGAAGGTTGTCTTTGGAAAAGGTATTGCTGCGACCGATCCCCGCAAGACCTTTTCTAGTTGTTTTCTACTCCCGATCAAGGCATTAGGCAATCCCCATAATTTTATCGTAGAGACTCCTTGTTGGCTACAAAAAGAATTAGAAGACTATTCTTTTATATGCAAGGAGGGTGTGAATGTCTACCGTGGTTGCTTAGGTAACATCCCGGGCTTTAATCAATAGGGACAGCATCTGGTCTCTCGTCATGATTCGATGCTTACAGCAGCTGGTGTGAAAGATGCGATCTTAGCCACCGAAGAGGGTTTTTAGAAAGACAACAATATTATCAATGTCTTTGTAAGCTTCTGGTCATCGGTGGCTAACTCCTTCATATTTCTATTTGGGGAGATGAGCATTACTTTGTGGATTCTGAAGGGGATATGCGGTCTCCCTGTATGTGGATTGCCTTTTGATGAGTGTACCCCTCCAAACTCTTCCTTCAACAAGAACTCGATTGCTTTAAAGGTTACAGATCTTCTTGACGAGTTATATCAAACGACCAAGAAGGAGAAGTTCACAGCGAGAGACTAGGTGGCATTATTCGCAAGGATTTCTGACCAACGGGTATTTAATGGCAACTGGCCTTCTAACATTGTTGAGTTTAATGATAGTGGGCAAGGCGGCCTGTGGCTTCCCCTTGAGCACTTACAACAAGTACAACCTGAGGTCGAGCTTATCCTTTTTCTATGGCTTTGGATTTTCATGGTCATCTGTCCTTCCTCTTCAGCCTATGGTCTTGTAAAATGGTCATGTCTTTATGTTGCTTGTGAGATGGATCAAGGCAAGCACTTCGCTTTGGCACCACGAGTATTATGTGATATTTATAAGGGTTTAAATCAGATTATATATAATGAGAAAGGCCCAGGGCACGCCATGTCTTATTTCGCGGCTCATTTTCTCCTTGGCTGGCTTGGATTCTATTTTCCAGAGATTTATGGAGTCGAGGAAGTTACCTAATTTCCTTCTCAGGGTTTGATATTGAAGAAATTTGTCAAGCGTAACTTAGCCAGCTATAGTTTTGAAGATATGACCAGGGTTCTTATCCAAGCTGGTTATTTTGAAGAGAGGTTCTTTCGTATAGTTGACCCTTGCGAATGGTCGACAAAATCTTCCTCTGAGGAACCAACCACGGATGAGAAGGACTTTGCGTTGTCACTTCAACCAGGTCTTTTGGCTTACAGGGACGATCCTCGTTTTGAAGTTAAGCCATACTATCCTCATAAGTTTGCCTGTCAATTCGGCTTTGATCAGGACGTTCCTGCATATCTTCCTCATATCCCAAGATATTAAAGGGAAGTTGGGGTTGGACCTCTTCACTACTCGCGCTATGCTCGTGCTTTGAGGGAGTTAAGTTCTCTTGTGAGTTGAAATTTCCTTCGTTCGACCGTCGAGTCCAGGCAACTCAAGATTATGTTCATTGGTATGGCATCTATGCGGTAAAAGTTGTTGAGCAAGTTGCGCCTAAATCTCATTTTTGGGCTTTTAAACCCCTTGACTTGACTACTAGCGGGGGTGAACGGGGCTTGGTGATGCCCTTTGACATTAGACGCTTCAAGGAACCAGATGTGGAGGAGACTGAGGCTGTTTGTGTCCAATACATCAATTCCTTCAAGGCCTACCCTGGAATCATCGATTGTAGCTTTCACTGCACTGACTGGGTTGCAGAAAGAAAAGAGTATATTCGTTGTGACACAAAGTCAGCTAAGAAGACCTTATGGGAGTTAACTACTGAAAAGGCAGCTTCTCGTAAGGACCAGAAACCTATGGAGACTTGGAGCATGTTTCTTCTCTCTTTTCCTCTTCCTTTTTTTATGTTTTTATCCTTACCTATTCCCCCTTTTTTTTAGAATACAATGTCAAGCTTCCTGAGGTTGTATATCCACCAAAGCCAATCAGTCACTTTGGGTTTCCCAATTGTCCCACCAATTTAGAGGCTATAGAGTCATTAATAATACATAACACTTGTGGAGATAAGTGAAAATTTCAGAGAATGAGGGATTTGTCTCCGATTGCTGGACTTTCAGATCCTTCTCAAGAAAAAGATTCTTCAGAGCAAGGAAAACCTGTGAGACCTTCTAAAGTTGATATATCATGAAAGTCTGATGAAAGGTCATATCCCATTTCCAAGCCACCCAAGCCATCTGAGGAAGGGGACATTGTAGCAGAGCTGAATGCTGCCATAAATTCTTCCAATGACCATGAAGTGAGTAAGGGAATATGTGCCGAGGTGCAAAACAACTATCCAGTGCTGCCGGATTCCAGCGACCATGTTTTGAGTGACCTTTTGGGCTTCCATGCAGATCTAAACATGGGTCAAATTGACAAACCGATACAGTCTTGTGATAGCCTGCCAATATTTTCTTATAACATTTTCATGAGGGATTTTTTGGGGGTCCAAACTCCTGAGACATGTCAATCTCCACCATCAATAGCCCAAGATACCTCCGTGAAAGTGACTCATTCTAATGATAGGACCATAGGTATCCTAGATTACCTTATCAATTATATCTGTTTCTTGCGATTATTCTTATCTTGATCACTTATTGGATCCCTTGCATCTTTCTTTTCAACTTTCAAGGTGATCAGGGCGAAACGGTTAGAGTAATGGGATCTTAAGCATTTAAGGCGTCCAAAGCACAATTCAAGGGATGCATCGTTTCTTCTTTGAGGGATATGAATTCTCCTGGTGATGTCACCGAAGTGTTGAATATTTGTAAAGATTTTTCCATAGTCCTGGATAGGCTCCAACTTTGTATTTCTGGTTTTGGCAACGTCATACTCTCACTAGAGAAGTTGCATGCCCATTGGCGAAATGCTGCACGACCCTTGGTTTTTGTAGAAGATCTAGCGTCCGCAGAAGCCGACCTCACTAAATACAAAGATACCCTTGCTCAACTTAAGAAACGTAACCTACAGGTCGTAAAGGAGATGGAAAGTAAAATGATGATCGCCGAGGAGATTCAAGCATCCATAGCAACTAAACAGGCCAAGGTCCGTCGCATTGTCACTTCTATCTTTGTGGATAAAAATAGACTAAATTCGTTGACTTCTACCTCCAACGAGCTTCAAGCCGAAGTTTACCTCTACAAAGTGAGAATTAATTCAAAGAGTCGGGATATTTCTACTATGGAGGCTAAGGTTGAAGAGTTGCAAGCGTATACAGTTCCTCCTACTGATGTAGTGAACTCTATTCGAGTTTTAAAGGAGTCCCTTCCTTCTATAAGGGAGACTATAGAGATTCTCTTGTAAAATTTTGATGTATGACTCCCTTTGTAACTTCTACGAATAGTATCTTTTTAAGTAATTCGCATTTACAGTTGCTTTGACTTGATTCTCGCAATTAACAACTTCATATGTGTCATTGCCACAGACTCTCTCAATGACGTAAGGCCTTTCCCATTTAGGCTCAAATTTACTAGTAAGTTTGCCCCCGGCCATAAGCTCCATGCGTAACTTTAGCACCAAATCTCCTCTTTTAAATGAGCGATGTTTCACAACTTTATTGTATGTTTCGACCATCTGAGCTTGATAGAGTTCAATTCGTTGTCGTGCTTGAATTCGCTTTTCATCTAGTGCTTCGAGCTCGTCGAAATGAAATTTGGCTTATTGTTCAGTAGTTAACCCGGAATGAATAGCAATCCTTAAGGATACTAACTGGATCTCCACTAGTAAAACTGCTTCGGTGCCAAAAAGTAGTGATTATGGCATTGCTCCCATGGCAGTTCGATGTGTGGTTCTGTAGGCCCATAGTGCTTCAGGTAACCTCTTGTGTCAATCTCTCTTATTTTTCACAGTAGTCCTTTTGAGGATTTAAATAATATTTTTGTTAAATGCCTCTGCTTGACCATTTTCTTGTGGGTAATAAGGCGATGAGAATACTTGCTTGATTCCAAACTTCCGGCATAACTGATTTACTTTATCATTTTTGAATGGTGTGCCATTATCTGAGGTGATTTGATAGGGGACACCATAATGGTAGATAATTTTGTGCTTGATAAATTCAACCACCTCTTGCGCTCGGACTCTCTTCTAAGCTTTAGCTTCTACCCGCTTGGAGAAATAATCCGTAGTGGCTAAAATATAAGTGTCCTTTGGATGATGACGAGTTTATTGAACTGACAATATCAAAGCCCCACCAAGAGAAGGTCCACGAAATCGGTGCTGGAGACATTATTGAAGCAGGAACATGATAAATATCTTCATGCATTTGGCATGCTTTACAAGATTTTGCAAAATTAATGAAGTTTTGGACCATTATGGGCCAATAATGGCCAATGTTCTTATCCTATGATAAAGATGACGTCCAGATTGGTGGGCGCCACACTCACTGAAGTGTGTCTCTTGAAGAACCTAACAAATGTCATTCCCATTAATGCAGCGAAGCCAAAGCCCATCAAAAGCAATCTTATACAAATTATCTTGAAACACAATATATCGCAAAACAACCTTTCTCATTGACTTCTTTGAATTTGGATCATTTGGTTCAATACCATATTTGAGATAGTTGATGATAGGGATGCGCCAATCATCATTGTTTGTGGTTACCTCGAATACACACCATCCAACTCGATTTATTTGGAGCTCTTCGTCATCTGCTAATCTTTGTACTCAAATTGTCATGTCATCAAGCTCATTGAAAATAAGAATACTGGCCAACTTTGATAGTGCATCAGCAACTATATTTTCTGACCGAGGAAGGTGCTCAACAGAAACAATTTTGAACTTCACTAATAAAGTTTGAGCTTTGTCATAATATTTTCGCAAATGAGGCTAGTGCACTTCATATTAATTGTTTAATAACCAATTTAGAGTCCACAAATATTTGCACAAATAAAATATCTGATTGCAAAAGAAGTTCCATACCAATGAGTAAAGTCTCATATTCAGTTTCATTGTTTGTTATGCTTTTTTCAAGAAAATATAAGTGCGGGAACAAGTCTTTATGAGGGGAGACTACAATAATTCTGACGCTAGCTCCGGAAGGCTTTGAAGCACTATCGAAATACATTTGCTATATTGGATCATCATTTACATAGAAAACCTTCTCATCATGTAGGTTTTCTAAGATAGAAAATTCCTCTTCAAGCGGATGGGCTGCTAAGAAGTCCGATAACACTTGCCCTTTCATTGCCTTTCATGGCACGTATTTGATATCAAATTCAGATAACAGCAGTGACCATTTTGCTAAGCGTCCTGAAAGCGTTAGTCTAGTGATCAAGAACTTAAGGGGATCAGCCTTCGATATACGTATGATCTGATGCACAAGGAAGTAATGTCTTAGCTTTTGTGCCACAAAAATCAGTACTAGACAAATCTTCTCCATCGAGGAATAATTACATTCAGTTTGCAATAATCGACGACTGAGATAATATGCGGCTTGCTCTTTGCCTTGGGCATTTTCTTGTGCAAGCAATGCCCCCAGTGATTATGGACTGGCAGCAATATAAAGAATGAGCAGCTTTTCTTCCACTGGAGTCGTCAAAACAGGAGGATTTTGCAGCAATTCTTTAATGGCTTCAAAAGCACGTTGGCATTTTGCATCCCACTGGAAAGTCGTATCTTTTTTCATTAACTTATGAAAGGGCTGGTTCCGGCCAGACAAGTTGGAGATGAAATGCCGGATATACGACAATTGGCCTTACAGACTCCTAAGTTCTTTGAGGTTTTGGGGAGGCGGCATATTTTGAATTGCTTCCATTTAGGGTGGATCGACCTCGATTCCCCTTTAGCAGATTATGAACCCGAGGAATTTCCCAGATGATACTCCGAATGCACATTTGAGAGGATTCATCTTGAGATCATACTTTCTTAGACGTAGAAACACTGATGTCAAATCTTCTTTATGCCTATCGTGACATTCAGATCTTACAACTATGTCAACATGTTTGTGTAACATATCATGAAATATATTTTGCATAGCTCTTTGATAAGTTGCGCCAGCATTCTTAAAGCCAAAAGGCATGACTTTGTAGCAAAAGACACCCATCAGTGTTCGAAATGTTGTTGCGGCTTCATCTGCTGGAGCCATCTTGATTTGATTGTATTCTGAATATCCATCCATAAAGGAGAATGTGTAGTACAGAGTCGTGCTGTTGATTAGCAAATCAGTGAAAGGAAGAGGAAATTCATCCTTAGGGCATGCTTCGTTTAGATCTCAAAAATCTACGCAAATGCGGATTTGCCCATTTTTCTTTTTAACAGGAACAACACTAGAAATCCATCTCGAAAATTTAATTTTTTGAATGAATTTAACATCAATGAGTTTTTCAACTTCCTTGATGATTTATTCTTCGAGCTCTTGTCGAAACCTTCTTGGAGCTTGCTTGACTGGCTTTTTATCTCGCGTAATATGCAGATTGTGCATTGCAACTGCGGGGTTAAGCCCTGGCATTTCGGAATGCCCCCAAGCAAAAACATCTCTAATTCACTTAAAAGTTGCCTCAATGCCACCTTTTCTTTTTCGGCCAGGTTTTTGGCAATAAAAATGGGTCTCGGGTTCTCCTTAGTACCAAGATTGAATTCCTCAAGTACATCAATAGTAGGTTGCCCTCCTTCCTCAATCGCAGGTGGAGCGTCATCTGGTTCCATTAATGCCTCTTCATCGTTGCTGGAGTCCTCACTTGTGGAGATGCAGTAGGTGGTAGCGAAGTCAACGTCCTCTTCTTCTTTTGTTACCCTTTTGATAACCAAGAGGTCTTTCAAATAACGGGATAAAGATGTCGCTTCCAAGGCTGAAAGATGTGGTTCATTGGGATAGAATCCCATCAAATCCACAATTTTCTTGATTTCCCTGCTATAGCGATGAAAATCTCATTTTCTGAGCTTAGCGGTGGGTAGGCAAGAAGATTTGTTAGGGTTACTGTAAATTTTGCCATATTGCTTTATAAATTTTTGGCAAGTTTTTCATATTGAGGTCTCTGCATACTTAGAGTAGATACATTAAACCCCACAAGCATTACTAAAACCTCATCAAGCACTTCCTTAGGTTCTTGATTTTGGTGAGCGGCCTCAATGGTCGTTCCGTCACTCTCACAGCAAAGTGACTTGGCTTCCTCACTGGCCTGGTTTCGGAATCTCCGAAGAGCTTCTAGATCTACCTCAAACCTAAGGGAATTGGCTTTAGGTGGTTTAGCAACTTTTTTAGGATTTTTAGGTCTAAGTAGAACTGTGAGCCTACAGTAGTGTTGCTATAGCTGGTAGGAGGTGGTATGGCTACCTCCTGTCGTTGTCGTGGTAGTGGTTGTACTAGATTGAGGCTCATATTTTCAAATTTAGTTTGAAACTGAGCCCTTGGTTCTGTCATTCCTCGTCCATGACCGCACCCACGACCATGACCTTGACCTTCCATCTTCTTACCCCTTGAGAATATGTCTGTGCTTACTGGGGCGAGGGGAGCCTGAGATACCTCCTGCTGACCTTCTAATGTGGTTTCTTTGATTGCTTTCATTAATGTGTTGACAGCAAATGCTAAGTCATAATACTTAACATTAGAGTAAAATAATTCTGCCGTTATGAATGGTTTATGGTCAACAAAGATTCTTTTTTCGACTTCATCCTTGCAATATTTGAAGCATTGATGCATCGTTGATGCGACGATCTTATTGCTATGGAGCCAAGGCCTTCCTAATAGCAAGTTATATGAGGTCGGAGCATTAATTACAAAGCATGAGATTTTGGTGCAGAAATCTTATATGCTTAGTTCCAACTCAATTAGGGCCATGACCTTTTGAGTCCCTTGATTAAATCCCGTGAATCACCACACTAGTGTCTTTTAATGCTGATGGAGAAATTCTAATCCGCCTAAGTGTTCGAAGGGGCAGGATATTTATCGCGGACCCGACATCGATCATTATTCTGTTAACTAGTTCACCGGCCAGGTTGCCCGTAACATATAAAGGTCGGTTGTAATTAATGTCTCCGAGCAACATATCCTCACCAGTGAATGAGATGATCTCATCACATTTAGTGGCGTCAACCAGGTAAGCAAGACGAACATTTTCATCTATCAGAGCACTAACCAGTGCATCTCTAGCTTCTTGCGACAACTGCAAGGCATCGTAAATGCTGAGTCGAGCAAGGAGTCGCTTCAAGTGTTTAAGCACATCATAAATTACTGAGGACTTCCCATGATTAGCTAGTATGTTCTGTTCTGGCCCAGTACGAATTTATTACGCTAGGGCTTTACCCTTGTTTATTGGTATGATTCAACCAGATCGAATGATTGCAAGAATGTCCTCTTCAACTTGCACCATGTTGCAAGAGGCAGAGTCCTAAATGTTTATAGCCAATGTTCGTAATACATCTGAGAAAAATGGCTATACTCTTGGGATTTTAGGAAAATACTCACTCGTTGACTTGATGCACTGATGAACCATGATTCTTTCTTTATCGAATTGTTGGTTGATTATTCCACAGTTTATCCATCTCAAGATGTAGTCATACCAAGATTCTCCTAATAATGGGTGCATGACTTCTATCATCTCTTGAGGGAACTCTATTTCATATTTGTGGAATCTTAAGATAAACATATCAACAAACTCTTCCCAAGAACCAAATGCTTCTTCGGAAAGCGAGGAGATCCAAAGAAGAACGCAACTATCATGGGCCAAGCTTAAACAAAGTGTCCGAGTGTGAACTCTTCTGTTTGCCCCATTTGACAGATCACCAGCGAATAATCAAACAAGTGCGGCAATGCATACTTATGATTGTCATAGAATAACTAAATATGCGGCCAATCATAAGTTAACTGTCAAATTAAGAAAGGGAACACTCAAATGATGGGCACATAGTTTAATTATAGTACTGTGGCGCCCCCGATCCGAGGCTCCACATAGTCCTTACTCCGGGGTCGAAAGGGGTTGGTAAACGTGACTCAGGATT
>JAXCLR010005941.1:0-14517 GCA_035584095.1 Annona squamosa | reverse complement strand
GGAGACTCTAAGTGTATTCGTGGAATACATAGTGGAACCCAAGTCACAACGGTGTGTGAGCTTGGAAGAGTGGAGTATGGAAAGATTGCCCGAACCACTATAAATCTTGTCTACTGCTTTTCTTTATTGCTTTCATTATCTTATTGCTTTCTATTTGTTTCAATCAAGGGGATTAAACTTACAAGGGGTTAAGTTTTTAATTTACTAAAAAATTTTATAAGAACCCAATTCACCCCTCCCCTCTTGGGTTTTGCCATTAACTCGGGACCAACATCCCTGAGATGGGAGCATGTATAGGATGAGCGCCTAGCTAGCGTCACATCTAAAGGAATGTCATGAATGCTATGAATGCATTGCACTTGCAATTTATGAAATGAATGAAAAAGATTGAAAAATTATGTATGACTTGCTTATTGAGTATTATGACTCACTGACGAGCTGTGTATATGTCAATTGAAATGCTCTCTATTTACGCAAATATACGTGCCGTGTCAAGTAATAAAGAGTGAGTAAAGTATCGTTCCCAAGAGGAATTATTAATTGGAATTATTAATTAGTTCAACTACTTTCGATGGGTGAAAATTCTGAGTTTATGATTTAACTAAAACTAATTACTGTAATAAGAAATTAGAGCAGAGTTGCGAAACTACTATATATTAGAAACAAGTTTACTGATTAGGGATGACAGATGGATAGCTTGGAATCCTTGAATCTAAACTATATTGCTTTGGTTCTTTTTAATTGGATTGCATATGAATTTACTAGCCCAAGTTCATGTATCTCTATATATGTCTTCCAACATTATATAAAGCTAATTACACCCTATTTAATTGCTATGTTCTCATGCTATTAAATAAAGTGAAATTGATAAGTCCATAACCTGTATAATGATTACACAGGGTTTAACAGTATATTCTTATCCGTTAAACAACTCCCCATACACAAATGTACAAACTTATGCCTTGCATATAAATCTGGCAAAGATTTTCCTCTTTCAAGGATAAATCAAGGAATTAAATCATCTTACAAGGTAGTTAATTTTGTAAAAAGCATTAAATCCACACATGCAAAGGTAAATCATACACAATCATATATAAAATCAAATATTCATTCCTGAATATTCAAAGAATAATAAACAATATAGTTTAGAATTCAAATCATCCTAAATATCCATCTAATGGAGGTTTAGTTCAAAGACATGATCTTAACATCCATTACATTCATATGAAAGTATCCATGAAAGTAGAGAAAGAAAAGTGGAAAGAAATAGAGAAAACTATTTTCCGGCGGTTTTCACTAACGGAGTTGAATCCTCTATTCAGTTTGGGCTTAGATCTTGATTTCCTCTTTCTCTTGGTTGACAATTCATCTCTGAGCTCTCTCTTCTCTTTTCTCTCGCGTGCGAACCCTTTGGAACTATTTATAGAGTCCCTTTGAGTAGCTTACGCACTGAAATTTGTGCGTATGGATGCGTATTGGTGCATAGAAGACCCTAGCTGGCGCCTAGGTGCCAACTCTGTGTGTTGGGCAACTTGGACACATTCTGTAAACCCTAGGAGTTCATGCTTTGGCGCCTAGGTGCCAACTTCCTGGACTTTCATGCTTGGAGCTTCTCCTGGACACATTATGCTTGATCATGCCTGGCACCTAGGCGCCAACTCCCTGGAAGCATGCCTGACTTGTGGCTTCAATAACATCTGGACTTTACCTACATGTAGATGAAGTGGTGCCTAGATGCCAACTCACTACCTCGTGAATTGTTTTGATCTACATTCCACTCGCCTGTGTGCCTTCATATGTCCTGTCCTTCCTGCAAAAGATGAAAAAACTAAATAAATGAACTAAAAATGCTTAAAAAGTAAATAATGCTCCTAAAATGCAAAGCAAATGAAAATTAAGCCAAATAAATGCAAACTTCGCCTAATCTCTCAAACTAATGCACAAATCAACTCTGCAATGGGCTATGATAACTCATATTTTTACAAGTGAATACGAGTTATCACTCACCCATGTTTTCAAACGTCAAACAAGAAATGATGATGAAGGTAGCATGCAAAATGACATGCAAAATTTTGATAGAAATGTGATGCATGATAATGTTTATGTAAAGACAATGATAAAGATTTTGATATGAAAAATATCTTTCTAGTTAAATAAATGTTGATAATTCTACATGTATTGATGTTATATATATAAATATAAAGAAAAAAATCTTACCGTGTGATCAAGGCAACAATCCTTAGTCATGTTTACTAATAAAAAATGGTTCCGGAGTGAGGCTTCTAGGCACCCTGGTTCGGGACGCTACAAAAGTTGGTATCAGAGCATGGATTCGTAAATAGGCAAAAAAGGAAAGAAATGATCAAGTTAGAATACATGAAATCATGACTATGATTAATTGATTTATCATTAATAATCTGTATGTAGATGACAGATAAAAGAAAGGCTACATTAAGTGCAAGGGAATTAGAGGAGGAATAAGAAAGGGGACGGGCTTGGGAAAGAGTTGATAGATGGTTAGCATCTTAAGAAGGTCTAACAGTGAGACCCCCAGTTCCCACTAGTTACTAGGCTCTATCATATATTAAAGGACCAGAAGCACGTTGCCCTCTCGTACCTACAATTTTCTCCAGCCAACCACCAGGGTTTCTAGTCTTACCTGAAATCCACTAGGCAGAATCCTCAAGCAAGGCACTTGCACTCCCAGACTCTCCAGTACACACTCCAGCTTCTCCCGAATATACCCCAGCTAACCCACTGCCTAAGCCATCGGTGGTCAACGATTCGGTCGCTGAGGAAGACGTAGAAAGGTATTGACGAAGGAGAGTTGCCCCAGTTCCACCTAATCCGGGGCCATGGTTTAGATTTGATGTTGGATACATTTAGTTCTGATATGGAACACCATGGGCTTAGGTGGACCGCAGGGAAAGAGAAGCTGCCCAGGAACGCCGAGAAGCTTTGGCAAGGGGAGAAGAAGTAATGGAGCAACTCCCTCCTAAAGAGCCTAGTGAGGTTATTCTAAGGGTCATAGAGTTAGAAGTAATGCCCGAAGCCCCACCTCCCGCCCCCTCCAGCAGATGATAATGAGAACCTTATAGATGGTCTGATAGCAAAGAAGAAAACGAGAACCCAGGACCTCGAGACTGGTTTGATACCAGTACAATTACTGAGGAATGCACACAAGTATTATTCAGTCTTAGAAGGTTCCTAAGGTTAAGGAGAAGGGGACGTTAAAAAGTGATGGGGATCAAGAAGACACAACCACAGCCAAGACATCTTATTTTTCTTTTTTATAAATATGTAACTAATGTCGAAAATAGGTACATAAGGCTAAGCTAGACTGTGTATAAAACTTTGATATATGTATAAAGGTTTGATGACAATGTGTAATATATGATCATGTGACTATGTTTATTTGACTAAGTGTATCGTGATATGATAAATATTGATGTTATACTTATGAAATTTTTATGAAGTTGAAAATGCCACTCACCAGAGCTAAAGCAAAAGTGAACAAGGGAAAGGCCCCGATGGAGGAATCAGTCGAACAAATAAGGGGCTAGGCCAGTAAAAGGACTAATAGGGTAGAATCCAAAGAGCAATCCTCTAGGACCCGCCCACAATCAGAAGGAAGCTCTAGACCTCAAACAGAGGTCAATATAGAAGAAAGAATAGCTGCAGCAATCGAGAAAGCCATGCAGCAATGGATAGCCCAGGCTGCAGGTTTATTACAAGGAATGTGGAACTAGCAAGCCCTGCCATCAAGAGGAGACAGGGAGAGATCAGGCACCTCGGCTAACTCCAAAACATCAAGGGGAAGGGAGGATAGTCTCCTAGAAGCCGACAAGAAAGCTATCCTTGCCCAGTGCTTGCCCAAGTTTGCAGGGAAACCAGACCCCCTCATTATAGAGCAGTGGATCACAAAAATCAATAAGCTATTAAGGATATCACCTTGCAATGATCAGCAAAAAGAGTTGTGCGCTGCTCACCTACTTGTAAAAGACGCCTATGAATGATAGGAAACACTAATGGTCACCATGCCACATCCTGAGCAAGTTACGTGGTATGAATTTTTGGAGGAATTTAACAAAGAATATCTCCCTGTAGGGTTAAGAGCTAGAGGGTAATAGAGTACGAGAAACTCTATCAAGGCAGGATGACAATCATGGAACATGTCACAAAGTTCAACACCTTGGTAAGATACGTGTCATGGATTGCCAATGTGCTAGAGAATAAGGCATAAAGGTTCCAAAGGGGATTAAGGCCCCAACTAAGAGAGGGGTTAACCCCATTACTAATAAAAGACTATGCCTATAGCATCAAGAGGGCTAGGGCATTGGAAATGGAGTTAAGAAGACTCAAGAGCTTAGGCAAGCTCAAAAACAATACTTTATAGCCTCTAAGGAAGGTGAGGCTAATAAAGAAGAAAGGGTAATCGCCGGGAGAAAGAAGATCGGCGACAAGACAAAGAGTACCTCGACTTGCAGAACTTACCACAAACGCCATTCAGGCAAATGTTTACAAGGATTGGGAAAATGCTACAAGTGTGGCCAAGTTGGTCACATGGCCCGAGATTGCTAGACCGACGAAGCTAAAATAATAAAGTGCTTCGACTGTGGTCAAGTTGGACACATTTCACCTAACTGTCCAAATAAGCCACAAGGAGTACTAGCCCAGCAAAAGGTCTCCGCCATTGCCAATCGGCCTGGTACTGCTATCAACCCAGTACGTGTCCAAGCCCTCACCCGAACAGAGTCACAAGAGATGGAGAAAAAGTAATTACATGTATGATTTACATTTTGGAAAATCCTGCAGTAGCTTTATTTGATTCAGGAGCTACGCATTCATTTATTTCATACCAATTCGTGACCACACACGCACTTCGAGTAGAAGAAATCAGTAGTAATATATATGTAGAATCCCCAGTATATAGGTTGGCAAGTATAAATCAAATTTGCAAGGCATGTCCTATCAGGATAGAAAAAATACTAGAAGCTGATCTCATCCTATTACCAATGATAGAGTTTGATGTCATACTAGGGACGAATTAGCTAAGTCAATGGGGTGCGACAATTGATTGTAGAAATAAAAAGGTGCAATTTGAAGTACCAAAAGATGAAATAGAGATCGATAAAATAAGACATTCAGAAAACACAATAAGGATGGTATCAACTATAAAAGCAGCTAAGGTGATACGCCAACAATGTACAACCTATTTGGTCTCTATAAACACAATAAAAGGAGATTGGGTACCTATGGAACAATTTTAGTGGTAAAGGAGTTTTCAGATATTTTTTCAAAAGAGTTATGTAATTTTCCACCGAAAAGAGAGATGGATATGAAAATAGAAATTATCCCAGGGACAGCTCTAATATCTAAGGCCCCAATAGAATGGCGCCAGTCAAATTAGCTGAATTGAAAGTACAAATCCAAGATTTATTAAATGAAAGATTTATATAGCGCCTCAAACCGAGACGTCACTTCCTTACTTTAAGACTTTATAGATTGGTAAATATGAATCAGGATTGTTACCCTGATCACATGACGGGATTTTAATTGGAACTCGTCCAAATTTTTTTCTGTTCATCATCATTCATATCTTTACATTTTACATCATTCATCAAACAAGTGGCGATACACTTATAATAAAATTTGATAATTTCATTCATAACATCACTTCATACTATTCTACAATGAAAGTCTTCCTGACTAAATCATCACATTTTATATCTCATAATTCTTTCATAGCATTCATCATGCTTTTCTACAATAACATTTATATTTCATACAAGCATTGGATCACATAGAATTTATAATTCTACATAAGTTTACATATACATCAACATACCTTGGATCTGTAATCAAGCTATCACATTCCATTCATTATAGCCCATATAGATACCATTACATACATTTTCTCCATTTCCTAGGTTCTCG
This sequence comes from Annona squamosa, assembly GCA_035584095.1. Taxonomy (NCBI): domain Eukaryota; kingdom Viridiplantae; phylum Streptophyta; class Magnoliopsida; order Magnoliales; family Annonaceae; genus Annona; species Annona squamosa. The sequence continues at coordinate 8,580 of JAXCLR010005941.1, read as the reverse complement.
ACCCCTTGAGTTTCTCAGAACCTGTCTAAGGTTTGGAAAACAAAATATGAGTGATAATTCAGTAAATAAGCATTTTATCTTTTAGGCCAAGACTTCTTTGAAAATCATTTCATTAAACATCTTGAACACTTTTTTTTGAGGACATTTATATGTCCTAAATATTATCATAAAATCTTTTGTTCATAAGGACAATTCTATGTCCTCGAATGTTATTATAAAACATTTATTATTAAAATCATTTACAAGCCATCTCTTGGCTTGTTAAGGCAAACATCCATATTTTACCCTCTTTATTTAATTACCTTTTGTCTTGAGTGAACATTTCCAATGTTCCAAGACATTTACATAAAACCATTTTTGCCAGTGGACGTTTTATGTCCAAAATATTTTTCTCATAAATTCTTTGGCAAGGGAGGACATTCTCATGTCCTAAAATATTATTTATATAAGTCTTTCTTAGCGAAGGACATTTTTATGTCTAAAAACATTTTTCATCATAAAATTCTTTAGTTAAAAGACATGTGATGTATCAAAATATTTTTTACATAGTTTCCTTTGGCAATGGACATGCATATGTCTACAAACAATTTTAGAAATGGATATTCTTATGTCCACACATGTTCTACATAAATCCCTTTCGGAAATGGACATTCTCATGTCCAACCATTTTTCCTACATAAACCTTTTGGAAATGGACATTCTTATGTTCAAAATATTTTCCAACATAAATCCTTTTTGTAATCCCCATATTGGGGCTTGTTTATAACAAACAAGTCATAAATCATTTTTATAAAAACTTTTGCATAAGAATTATTTCTTTTTATTTTTAATATTTACACATTTTGTGTAAAACACCCTACTTTTAGGGTAACTTATGCATAATGGCTCATAAAAATTCAATTTAGGATAACTTTTTCATATAAATGCTTTTATATCCCAATCTTTGGGCTTTTGGAAAGCAAAACTTATGCAAACACATTTCTCCCTATCTAGTAGTGACACTTAACAAGTGATTATGCTACATTTTGGAAGAGAATCCTTAACAGCACGCTAGCCAGACGACTATTGATTTATCCTGCTCTCATCTTAGGGAGGGTGCCGCTGGCACTCCTGCCATCCCTTAGCGACTTGGCCATATGTAGAGTGGGCCCTGGTCATCCCAACCGTGCTCTACAACCGGCCTGTTTCTTGTACTGGTGCACAGTATATTATTATGACGGACCATAGCCAGTTTGGTTTGAAGAACCATAGACTGCAGCCTACATCCATACTCACAAAAAATCTTAGGCCGAAGTCTATATCTTTAAAAATCATTTTCAAAAACACATCACAAACTGCAATCCGTGTCAACTTGTACGCGAGCGCACCCACTTTAATAAGTTGTTATTTGAAATCTAATTTTAGGATGACCTTCATTAAATTCTGTTAGAAACATTTTGAGTAAAACATTTCGATAAATATTTGAAATATTTGAGAAATAACACACTTTAAAACCCTTTTAATAGAAGAATTTCAAAACTTTTAGATTTTCAAGAATAAATCATATATTTTTTCCAGTATTTTCTTGGTTTCCATTTCGGAGCCATTTGCTCACAAAAGTTATCTAATTGTGTTAACCCCTTCTCAACCACCTTAAAATCAATTTCTTGTCAACATATCAATTTTGTCATTTTTAAATAAAGGAGCCTTGCATGGTCTTTTGTATGCTACTTTAGCAATCCGAAACCAAACCATTTTAAGAAAATCAACATAAGAAGTTGGTCATCCTTAAATCCTCTTCAAACATCTACATAAACATTTTTCAAGATATTTTCAACATAGATTTTCTTACTTAAAAGAAATCAAAACTTTTTGAATATCATTTTAAAACATATGAACTATGTCCAAAATATCATTTATTATTTAATTATCAAGACCTAGCAAAATAAATTTTTTTCATAAATTGGGTCCTTTTTTTGTTTTATAACATGATTATTTATCATTGAACATCATAAGAGAAATTTAAAACTTATTTACATTTGTTGCTTTGTGAAAAAGGGCAAAATTCTCTTTTTATTATAAAATACTTTTGAAACAACATTATAAAGAACTTGTTTACTTAAAAGCAAATTCTTAAAACCCTCGGCATCAAACATGAAATCCTTTGAAAATATTATTATGGAGAACTTGCTTACTCATAAGCAAAATTCTCAATCCCATTAACATAAAGCATTGTCAATCTTTGGCAATACTATTGATAAAATCCTTTTCTTAAAATGTATTGCTTGCTCCCCATGAAGCAAACCTTGAGGCTTTTCCTTAATGCCATTTTTTTTCCAAAACTTACAACTTTTCCTTAAAGCCGTCATTTTTCAAAACTTGTGGCTTTTTATTAAAGCCATCATTTTCAAAACTTGTGCTTGCCCATTCGTTAAAACATAAATATTTCAATCATATTAATCACATAGGAAGAAAGTAGTATTTTAGAAAGTTCGCTTGTTTACTTGAGATCGCTGTAATTTTTTTCTTCCATTCTTTTCCTTGCCTTTGCCTAAATAAATGAAAATAACATTTTATTTATTTACATCATCTTTAAATACTTATATTCCTTAGGTTTTCCAACCTATATAAATCCATTTGAACTTATATTACACTAACTTAGTCCACTTGTCTTTCAAGTTAGGTGTTCATACGTATCATAACATGTACATCATATTATTCATTTTTAATACCCTTATGTAGGGTAACTTGCATACATGTAATAATTTTTCATTAAATCATTATTTGGAGGTTCATTATTTCCATTTATCATTTTTAACATATTTTTCATTTTTCACACATCGTTGCTCATTTTAAGCACCCGTTGTTACCTTAAGCCTCATTAATTAATCCCAAAGTTTGAGATTAACATCATGTAATGTTAAAAAAAATATATTCACAAAATTTATCATATTTTTATGCATTTTTGCACAAAATTACATTACATAAGTTATTTATCACCTATGCATGTTAATCCTTTAACAAATGCCCATTTAGCAACACATATATGAGCCATTTCATAAAAATTTTTGAGTCAGCAACTTGGTCACTAATTCAGTATGATAATTACCCCTAGTTATCACTTTGTTTAGGATATTTTTATTGAATTTAAATTCACTAATCATATGTTTCCAAAACAGTAACTTTGAACCCATTTTTCACATGTTTAACGTGTTTCTCAACACATAACCCTAAACAGTTTCATAAATCTGAATTTTTAGCAATTAATTCAACTTTTTCTAACATAAATTTAGGATATTAATATATATATATAACAATTTGGATCATTTATACATATGTTTCATATTTGTTTTTGATTTTTTCTCCAACTATCCACATATGCTGAAATCAAGCATACTGAAATCTCAAAATCTTGAATTAATATCAAATCAAGTAGTTTTGATATGAAATTTATACCATACCTTAATAACTACATGAGTTAACCAAAATAAATATTTCCAGCATAAAACATTTATTTTGGTATTTTTACCTTGCTGGATAGCAGCATCCATTTTTAGACAATCCAAATTAGGTTAATTATGGGGTATATTTATACCCATAAAAACCTAATTTTTATTTTGGTTGTGTGATCCTCAATATGTTTTATATATCCTGTAAAAATTCAGCCCAAAATTCCTTGTATAAAAATTACTAAAAATCATTTTCTACAGCTGATCCTGTTGGACTCCGATCGCCTGCACCCAGGAGCAGGCAGCGTTGCTTGCTCCTGGGCGCATACCCCCATTTTTTAAAATTTTTTAAAATTTTTTTTCATAAACTTGTTAGCCCAAGTGAATTTAACATGTGTACAAATTTTTACCATTTTTGGAGATTTTTAGATATTTATTTTTAATTTTTGAAAATCAGTGGCATTTTAGGTAATTTTAAATACACCTATATTAACATTTATAAAAAATTTTAAAAAAATAAAAAAGGTTGTGTACACCCGGGATCAAGCAATCGGAGTCCGATCCTGTCACCCGTTTTATCCTATTTAGGTTAATCTTTCCAGATTTTTAATTTAAAACCTGCTAAATACTTCAATATGAAATTTTGGTCATCCCTTAATCACCATATAATGAACATGTAACAAATTTTCATGGTGAAAATCCTTTGTTTACTACTTTATTCATATTTTGGTTTATAACATCATATAATTTCCAGATTTGAAGCATAAAATCAAGATTAACATAAACTTACTTGATTAATTGGTAATCCTTCATTTTCCTTTCTTTTTCTCCTCTTTTCCTCCTCCTTAGTGGCCTAGCGCTAGGACATGAGCCTCTTGGGGTGCAAGTTTCAGCACTTAGAAAAATATTTTTCAAGCCTATCTTCACATGACCGAACATCCCATTCGTAGAGCTTGAATTTCTAGCTATGGGCTCCACTTGTTGCTGCATTTTCCACAACCATTGAATGCCATCTTATCATCTCATGTGCCGGTTAACTCACAGCCTAGTAAAATTACTTTTTACCATTTTTCGAAAATCCAAAAATCTATTTTAATCACAACCATCCAGCTGTCCCTTTGAACGTCCACATTGCCGCTGCCCATTTTCATTTTTTTCTATTTTTTATTAATCTTGATTTAAGGGTAAATCATACACCTAATTACCCTTGAATTCCTGCATTAATTTGGCATTAAAAAAATTTAGCAAAATGGCAGTAAATCAGCACATCATTTGGATGTCATTTGCATGCAACAAGATGTCTACTTTTACACCTTCAATGGAAGCTACTGTTCATGAATTTTTTTGAATTTTTTTAACATAATTAAATGCTTATTTATACATCCCAACATGGCAGCTATATATACATAATTCATAAAATAGAAAGTTTAAAAATAACTAGCTACAACTGCCTATTGACGTCCATATGCATGTCACCTCTCCTATGCTCATTTTGAGCACTCTTAGCCTCTTTAATGTGGACATCAATGCACGGATAATTCATGAGATTTTTGCATTTTATAATTATGTATAAAATACCCTGCATTTCACCTGTATTTGACACCAATTTGGTTTATTAAAATTGCATTAATTCTATGTATTCTAGCATTAAATACATGGTACTCTTATGGTACAAAAGTCAACCATATACACCTTTTTCAATTCACGTATTTTTTCAACAAAATTTTCTTAATCCAAACCTTCTAAAATGTTAATCTCATAATTTTATTCAATCATTTCAAATTTCATCTCAATCCGATTTTCCTAGCTCAAGTTATAGCCATTGGAAGTTAACAGTTGAAATTGAGATGTGATCAATAAATCATTAATCTAATTTTATCAAGGATTTTAATAATCCCATAATACCAAGCCCAACATCATCAACTTCCATTTCAAATTTCACTTGAATCCGCCTTATTAGCGTTGAGTTATGAATTTTCTAGTGTTTTTCGACATAATTCTACAATTTTTATTTTAATCTCCATTAATTAAATTATGAAAATTAACTAAACATTCATGCCACATTAGCATGTTTTAATCCTCATTATGCCCCTTTAGTCACCTTGACTCATATTGGGCTCCAACGATTAAATTTTTAATCACCTTTCTTAATTAAACCCTAGTTGCAAAATATCATAAAATCTTAAAATCATCCATACTTCATTTAATTTACATATAAATCACTTGTATATATCCAATGCATACATTGGACCCTACTTAGGTTGGGGTTTCACAATTTATTAGATCCAGTGCATCACCTTGGGGAGCTCCAGTACTATTTGTAAGAAAAAAAGATGAGAGTTTAAGACTCTGTATTGATTATAAAGAATTGAATAAAGTAACAGTAAAAAATAAGTACCCGCTCCAAGGAATAGATGATCTCTTTGATCAGTTAAAAGGAGCTTCTACCTTTCCAAAAATTGATTTACAGTTAGGATACCACCGGCTGAGGATATGTCCAAAAGACATCCATAAAACGGCATTCAGAATAAGATATAGGCATTATGAATTCTTAGTCATGTCATTTGGACTAACGAATGCCCTAGCCATGTTTATGGATATGATGAACAAAATCTTTTGAGAATTTTTGATCAATTTGTGGTGGTATTCATCGATAACATATTGATTTATTCAAGGACAGAAGCAGAGCATGAGAAACATCTAAGGATAGTGTTAGAAATTCTCCGAAGGGAGAAATTATATGCTAAATTCAAGAACTATGAATTTTGGTTGAAACAGGTAGCCTTGCTTGGCCACATTATATCCGAGAAGGGAGTACAGGTAGATCCTCAAAAGATTGAGGTAATAACAAAGTGTCCACAACCCACAAATATCACAGAAATAAGGAGATTTTTAAGGCTAGCTGGCTATTACAGGAGATTTGTGGAAGGATTCTCACAATTATCTGCCCCACTCACAAAGCTGAAAAGGAAAGAAATTAGGTATGAATGGACACAAGAATATAAGAATAGCTTCCAAGAGTTAAAAAAAAGACTGGCAAAAGTGCCAATTCTAACACTACCTACGAAGAAGGAAGGATTTGTGATCTATAATGATGCCTCAAAGAAAGGATTAGGATGTGTGCTAATGAAAAATGGAAAAATTATATCATACTCATCAATGCAACTCAAGCTAAATGAGGTAAACTATCCAACTCATGACTTAGAATTGGTAGCAGTAGTCTTTGCCTTGAAAATTTGGAGATATTATTTGTATGGAGTTAAATGTGAGGTCTATACTGATTATAAAAGTCTCAAGTACATTTTTACTCAAAAGGAATTAAATATGAGGTAAAGAAGATGGCTCCAGTTACTTAAAGAGTATAAACTCAACATTTTATATCATCCAGGCAAAGCCAATGTAGTAGCCAATGCGCTAAGTACAAATATTAGCTTAGCACATCTCATCACAAAGAAAGAAGGGCTACTAAAAGAATTAAGACACTAGAATTAATTGTAAGCCCACCTAGGGTAGAAGTTAGATTGTCTAAATTACAAATCTAGTCAAATTTATTTGAGCAAATTAAAATGGCTCAACAAGAAAATGGGGATTTAAAAAGTTATTTTGAGAAAATGATTAAGAAAAATCTCAATGAATATGTACAAGATGAAAATGGAATATATAGATATAGGGTCGCCTATGTATACCCAATCAAGAAGAAATTAAGGATCAGGTATTAAAAGAGGCACATTTCTCTCTATTTTTGATACATTTAAGTAGCACTAAGATGTATCAAGACATCAAAAGACTATATTGGTGGAATAACATGAAGAGAGAAATTGCTGAGTATGTGGCTAAATGCTTGACATGCCAAAGAGTTAAGGCTGATCACCAAAGAATCCTTGGAAAGTTACAGTCGCTAGAAGTCCCAAAATAGAAATGAGATGATATCACCATGGATTTTATTGAAGGGTTTCCAGGAACCCAAAATGGGAATAATGCTATATGGGTAATAGCAGATAGATTATCAAAGGTAGCTCATTTCCTAGCCATTAAGAAAAATTTTATTGCTGAGCGACTGACTAAAATTTATTATAATGAGACAGTGAAACTGTATGGAGTACCAAAGTCAATAGTCTTCGATCAAGATTCTAGTTTTACGTCTCGATTTTAAAAAAGTTTATATCAAACCTTAGGCACATAACTAAAATTCAATATGGCATTTCATCCCCAAACTGATGGACAGTCAGAAAGGGTGAATCAAATAGTTGAGGATATGCTAAGGATGTGTATAGAAGAATTTGGAGGATCATGGGATGAATATTTGGCTATGACAGAATTTGCTTATAACAACAGTTATCAAACAAGTATTCAAATGGCCCAATTTGAAGCTTTATATGGACAGAAATGCAGAACTACTACAAATTGGGATGAAGTAGGAGAAAGGAAGTTAGCTCCAGACCTGTCAAGAAGAATGACAGAAAAGGTACAAGTGATTCACCAGTGTATACACACAGCCTAGAGCAGGCAAAAGAGTTACTCAGACTACAAAAGAAAGGATTTAAATATTCAAGTTAGGGATCACGTATTTATTAAGGTAACGCCATTCAAAGGAAATATCCTCCTTAGGGAATACGTGTGTCACCTAGGGTTGTAAACCGTAGATTTTTTATAATAATATTTATGATGAATAAAATTCATGAATTATATTCACAAGTATGTGTATTGGAAATTGAAATGATGCAATAAAAAAATTTAACCCACGTAAATATTGCATGTGAATAGCAACCTAGAGATTAAAAACATGTGATTCAGAATTAATCACTTAGATTAACTTAATCATAAAAAGACAAAAAAGGAGATTTAAGTACTACAGGACAAAATAGAATACTTTTGATATTTTAATAGAATTTTAGATTTTAGTGAAAATTGAAGAAAAATTCATAATTTGTAATCCAGACGTCGGATTGAGATGAAATTTTTTATGAAAGGTTAAAATTTTATGATGATCATGATAAATGGATTATGATCTATTAAAAATCATGAAACATGAGCCAAGATCCTATTGGAAACAAGTATTGAAATCAAAAGTAAAATACCCAAGGTATATGTTTTGATGATTAACAACTCAATTTGAGTAAGTTTTAGCTACTAATATATTTTATGCAATGTT
>JAXCLR010005734.1:0-14539 GCA_035584095.1 Annona squamosa | reverse complement strand
GAGGGTTACATGGAACCCATAGAAGGCAGACCATACATGTATAACCGGATCTAAGTAATTTTCACAATATATATATAACTAGATATATTTTTAAGCAAGTATGACTCCAAAATTTTGTGGAAATAATTTTTGATACTATGATAAAATAAATGATATTAAACAAAATAAAATAGACTGAATATTTTCTGAAAGGTATGTATATTTAATAAGAAGAGAAAAATCCGTGGGCAATGGATTTATAATAAAACTCGGTCATCCCCACCACGATCTGACAAGAAACAAGAGATTTTGGTACAGCATCAGGTATATATACTGTGGGCACGGCGATCGCCCGTCCTCAACACCCGCAAAATTTCACTAAAACAAAAGCAGATGCAGCATACTGGAGTTCATGAATTTGGTCGCCGACTGTGGAAAAATTTGGTCATTCCTCGTTAAGAAAGCTCATCAGGACACGAGAATCAGTCTCCAAGGCCAAATTCTGCACATTCATCTCGATCGATTTCCCCATCTGATTCCATACAAAACAGTCACTTGTGATCCAAAACAGTCCCTTCTGAGTATGGGATATTTATAACGTGTCTCTCCAGGGTGTGAAAATTATGAATGGACTTAATTTGTAATAACAGAAGTCAACGTGTATGTAACACTAATAAAAAAACATGACTTTGATTGTATGCTCCCGGGAGCATACAGCGCTACATGCTCCCAGGCGCATACACCTATTTTTTAAATTTTTTTTGAAATTTTTTCATAAACTTGTTAGCCTAAGTATATTTAATTTTTTGGTAAATTTTTACTATTTTTGGAGTATTTTAGATATTTATTTTTATTTTTGAAAATCAATGACATTTTCGTAATTTAAAATTACCTAAAATGTCATTGATTTTGAAAAATAAAAAATAAATATATAAAATTCTTCAAAAATGGTAAAAATTGATATATACATTAAATACACTTGGGCTGACAATTTTATAAAAAAAAAAATTCAAAAAAAAATAAAAAAAAAAGGTGCGTACGCCCGGGAGCATACAACCGAAATCCGGTCGTTGGTACCAACATCTAACGCCACAGTGCTGGTAGGGCATCCCAAATGATGATTACTGCAAGTCAGAGTGTTCACTGAATAAAAAATTATAAGAATATCTATGGCCTAACTATAGTACAATTTTTTGCTGATGCGTGTTTATGCATGTTACAATCGTCTTAACTGATATTACAAACGAGCTATGAGATATTCCTACAGTGAGATATTCCTACAATTTTACCAACAGCATCCCCTCCACACACTTTTTTCACTGCTGCCATTATGCTGCAGGGCACATTCGAACAGAAGACGTCGCTGAAACCAAACCCGGCTTCGTATCAGTGGCAACTGTAATACAAATTAAGATAATTATAACATAAATACCCATTGAAAAAAAAAAAACACCAAAAGCTAATGTCTTTCCCCTTTAAATTGCAAATCCTTGAATGGCTGAGCTGGTGCACATGACAGGCATGACAAGACCAGCAATGAATAGAATAGAGAGATGGGAGTCCGCAGAAAACGCCTTATTGCATACGTCATCAACTTCTTAGCTATAAGCTCATTACAAAAGCTCGTTACAAACACACACCCAACCAAAAAAAAAAAAAAGAGCAAAGTTTTCATTCATAAAAGTGATTTTTTAGCAATCAAATGCATATCATGTGTTGTGTACCTCATTTCTCAAAAATTCTTTGCTAATGTTGGTTATATTAATCAAGAAATTTGAAAGGTAAGGTAACAGATTTCAAATAACAGTTTTATACCGTTAAATTATTATTAGAAAATTTTAAAAACTGTTACGCATGTTGAGAGAGGTAATGAATAGGGACTGCGGGAGTGACTGCATTTGACGTGTTAAACTGTCAAGTAAGGCTGGACTGAAACATTTTTGTTTCTCTTCATTCCAAACTGGCTAGTAGCACTCAACCATTACAATTTACAGATGTGGTCCAGCCATCTTTCACTTTTATTTATGGAGTGTGTTTGGGAATGGATAAAACTTTTGATGAAAAGTTGTAGAAATTAGAAGTTGTCAAATGATGTAATATGATAAAGGTAATGATGAAAAATAAATAGAATAAAGTTGAAATAGATAGGTTAATTGTGTTAGTAGTTGTGTAGAAATGATTGAAAAATAAGATAATTGTATAGAAAAACGTGAGGAAACGATTAAAAATAAGATAGTTGTGAAGAGTGAAATGTTTTAAATTGAAAAATTTTAACTTGACAACTATTTACTTATTACCAAACACACCCATGATCTCATAGTACGTCTAGTAGCATACAATCCATACATCATTTTTTTTATTCAAGAGAATGAGGTGATATACATCTTCCAAACTATTATTATTATTATTAAATTTTCTATATATATTTCAACCGTTTTTTTAAGTGTATTTGGAAAGTGATAAAATCTTTAGATTTGAAATTTTTGAATAATAAAAAATGATATGATATGATAAAAGTAGTAATGATGAGTAAAGAAAATAAAGTTAAAATAAATAAGTTAGTTGTATACATAATTTATAGAAATGATTCAAACGTATGATAGTTTTATAGGAAGATATAGAAATTATTATTTACATCAAACTATTTTATTATGTTGAATATGCTTCATTTTTAGATGGGTTCCATACACATGTCCAATTGAGATGAAAATTGGTATGACTATAAAATACATAATTGTAAATATAATCGATAGAGTAAATTATAATTTTATAATCATGTAAGATCAATTTTGAAGTAACTGCACCGTAATTATGGTGCAGTAAAGCCGCACCCGAATCTTCATACGGTGAAGCTGCATCATAATAAACGGTGCATTTAACTCAAAATGGATCCCACATGTACTTAAATGTATTGCTATTTTATATAATTATTTATCTATGTATAAATTTTATAGCAAATGATTTATAAATTTTAAAAGAACAACTTTAAAGTTTTTATTTATATTAAACTATTTTAATACATTGAATTTGTACTATTTTCAGATGGAATCCATATACATATTCAATTGAGATGAAAATTACTATGGTAATAGAATATATGATTCTAAATATAATGGTTGAGTAGATTATAATTTTATGATCATATTGGCATATTTTGGCGTAACAAAACGGACTTCAAAATTTCTCTCGCTGTATATACATATGGAATTGTCAGATCAACTGGGAGTCAATCGCCTGCATCCATCCGAGTAGATGGTTAAAATCTATATGAAAAAATAAAAACATGGCCAGGGCATTTTTGTCCTTTCAAGGTCTATTTGTTATTCAATAAATAAGGAGAAGAAACTTACACTTCTAGTTCTATCCTATGTGGCCGATTTACTTGCGGACTAGGTTTTCTTATAAATGTGTTGTCTTCCCTTAAATCTTACATTGTGAAATTCGACGATTTGTATAGATACCTGTAGGTGCATGTTGTCATGCCTATTTACTGTCCTTCGAAAACAAAATAGAGTTACTTGCGTCATTATCTTTTGCCTGGAGTTATCCTTCGTCAATTGCCTAATCATCCTAGAACGGTGACGCTATCAAAAAAAATTATTTTTTTATTTTCGATCTTGCACCATTGTAATAGTGTATGGGCTATCACCGGTATCTCTTCTTCCTCAATAAAACGATCATCAATATTTTCGTAAATAACAAGCTGCAACTATTTTTATTTTAGGTAGCTTTTACTTTGATTGAATTCCCTCTAATTTTGGTGGTTCACCGGGATCCTTTTACTGATGTTCCAAATGGCTTTTCTATGTAGGTTTTACTTTAAGATAATTCATTTTTTAGTAGCCCTCATTCCTGCCTTTTGAAATTTTAATTAAAAAACTATCATGTATTTAACTATTATTCCCAAAAACTCAGACATCTCAAAATTTGATGTCAGCATGAAAATATTTCATTATTGTTGCCACCATTAAAACACTGTTGTTGAAAGTTTATACTTTAATTTTACGAAATTGTCTCTCTGATCTGGCTTGCCAGCAGGGAAAATAACCTAGGGACCTGCTGGTTCAACTTGAAAACGATTGTCTATACCGGTCAGGTTTGAAGGTAAAATTCTACAACTTGAATGAGAAGAGAGGATTGTGACGTAATCTTCTGTTTTCTAAAAAAAATACTTTTCCAATTTCTAAAAATAACAACTTGTTTTTACATTTCTCGTATTTATATTTCCCATACCGCTATATTCATTTCCAAATTTAAGGATGTTTGGTAATCGAGAGTTCGGGAAGCAAATCCATTCCGACTAATTTCTTTAGGACAAAAATAACAGTCTTGAAGTTGCATATCACCTCATTTTCTTAAATAAAATGATGTATGGATTGTATGCACCAGATATACTATGAAATAAATAAAATGAAAGGTGCTTAGATGATGGGTCGGTTTGGGAATGTAAAGCTACGTTTGGTAATATTAAGGAAAGGTTTTGCACATTCTTCTATAATAACTATCTATCAAATTCTACTCCTTCAGTCATATCAGTTTCATTTCTTTCAACACTGTCACTTGGTGAATTTTGGGTTTGACAACTATCTTCATGGTGTTCACGTTTGACTTCCGTAGAATGAGAGCCACACAGGCTAGCTCCAGAAGCATCATCTAATTTTGCCTCACTCGTTGTTGTATCCAAGCTGTGGCTTGGTGCATCAATTCCATCTTCTGTCAGATCATTGACTTTACCTCCTGATCTATTATTTCCTTCCTCATCTGATGCGGAATGAGATTCTTTATCAGATAAATTGACTCCCATGTCATTCAGCCCTTCCTCCTCACCTCTTACCCTTCTTTCATTTAGGTGGGATCCCAAGGAACTCTCATCCAAGCGAAATAAAAAACCAAATCCCATAACCAGAGGATGGGGAGGTAGAAAGTTATTTTTCCCACGGATCATGAAACTTCCTGCAGTAAGGTATTCTCCTGTGGGTTCTGTTTTACTTACTTGATTAGGGTAGGTAAACCCACCAAGCACTTGTCACAATCTTTGACTCCCATGCTTGACTGTAGCACACCTTTAGAGTGCAGTGAAGTGAACAACGTCATATATAAATGCTTAAAATATTCTTTGCCAAACTAACAAAACGGCAATCGCATGCAGTTTGCGGGACGAATAATGTATTATACAAATTGATGCGAATAAACACTTTATGCATGCAACGAAACTTACGGTGAAGCGTCGTGCTTGGTTTAAAGTAAGAGGAGGAATGGGATTATCTGGCCTGTGATTTTTTACAACTGTACTAGATGCTCCATGCAGGTCTGCGTGGACATACCTGTTTCCAATTTAAAATCGTTAAAATTAGTCTGGATCAAGGTAGATAAAATTATTCTAAATCAATATATATTTTCCAGTATAAAATGAGCATGTCGGCCAAAGGCAAAGTAGATAATCTTAATCATCATCAATAACTTCAAAGTAGAGAGAAGAGCTTTTCAGGTTAAAAATCATATAGCAGGATGTAAATGGTCAGAACACCCCTTTAACAACCCGACAACAAACCCCTACTGGTTTTAAATCACTACGCTAATTAATCACCGAGATCTTGTACATGATTCTATGGCTCATGAAGCCATAAAAGAAAGAGGGGGGGGTGGGTTTTGATGCGGCGGGGGGAAGCAATAAAATCTGCACGCACAGATCTCCTTTAGACATGTATCGTTACCCTATCATCTCATTTTGCTGAGCATCACGACCACTGATTACCAGATAATTTTAACTGCTTACAAACCAATTAAAATTTTCAAACCAGTGAACTTTGCGGATATGGGAGATCGCCGCAACTATTTTCTCATGCGAATGACAAATAATATGAGAATTTATCAAGTGCCAAACAGATTTTATCATTCAAACAGAAGCCTTTAATTCAAGTGAAATAACATATTTCAAAGTTCTCAAAGAAGAAAATGGTTAAACAATAAAAATTGCATTGGACGGACTTCTAAAGAAATTCCAATCTCTGAACAAGGCTAATTTCTCAAGATTTTGCACGCAAAGCATCTAATTAATCCTTGGATTAGGATTTCTAACAGCCATCCGTTCTCAGCCGTTTTTAATAAACGGACGAAATTTATGGGCCATGTAGGTAATGGTGGGATTTATGACAATTAATCCTAGCCGTTTAACAAACGCATCAGTATAAGAAGGGGGGCGTAGGAGATGATTTCGACGGAAGAAGAAAAGGAAATTGAAGATATGTGGCATATAACTATTTTTCAGTTAATCTCGTTCATTTCACAATATATGCAACACATTTTGGTAGATCTAAACCATTTACAATGTTTCTAGCATGTCTAATTAGTCACCGAGAATTATTGAAACGTTTGATGTTAAAATTTTACTTATTTCAATAAGAAGTAGCAAATAAATGGTAGAAAATGTTATATGATAAAATAAACATACTTCAGGTATAATCAGAGAATTTTGACCGTACAATAACAGGATAATTATATGTTTAGCTTGTCTGCAAAATTTCAACTTGATCAAACATAGATTTTTAGATATAGTCATTTTTATGAAGATTTAGAGTGATGAATATGTATTTTAAGAATAAAACATAAAAAAATAATTACAGAAAAATACAGATGTAAAAATAATAATCTGACCCATTACAAACATTATTTGAGATATTTTATAGTATATATAATGAATTAATTCTGTTAAAAATTAGTTTACATAGTTATTTGAAGTGATATTTAATTATAACCTTTTATTAAACCCTTTAAGTCAAATCTGATGATAGAGATGTTATTTTGAGAAACGGACAGTCCAAATTATGAAACATAATTTTATAAGCTTACCCTTAAAATTTTAGTTCAAATAGAAATTTATATTAAGAGATAAACTATTTAATTTAGAGAATACGGACCATTAAGGTAAATAAATAAACAAAAAGCTTCTGGACAAGCCCAATGAACCAAGAACATCAAGCTCAAGCCAAAGCTCACAGAAACAAAGCCTAGCCCACATAAGAAACCTAGCCCAACTTCCAAGCAAAGGACCCAGACCACTTGTGTCGGCCCAACGCAGGTTTGGCCTACCAGAAACAGCCCACCGGCCAACTATCGGCACCAGCAACTGACCGGCTGGCCGACGGAAAGGAAAAAAATTCAAAATAAATACAGAAAAATTAGAAAAAAATACGAAAAATTATGAAAAATACCCAAAAAATTAAAATCAATATTTAGAAGCTTAAATGAGTTTAAACTTATAATTTTTATAAGAAATGAAATTATTTAATATTGTGATGCTATAAAAATGAATAAAATAATTGTGAAAAATTACAAATATTTTGAATTAAGTATTTAAAGAAGTATGAGTTCAAATTTACTTTTATATATAAGAATAAAGTTGTTTAAAAATAGAATAATATAAGAATAAATAGGAGAAAATATAATTTTGATCGATTAAAGTTATCATAAATTTTGAAAAAGTCGTAAATGAAATTTTAAATAATATTTATGAAAACCAGAGTGAAATAAAGAGCATATTGTGATGAAAATTAGGCAAAGAGCTTAAGGCTACTATAAGAAATTGGAAAAGAGAAGTTTTAAAGTCTACTTAATGGTAAGTAAACTTTTGCCAAATCATGACTTTGAAAATATTATTTGAATATTGTGATTTGCTTTAAAATGTTATTATTTATTTAAATTAAAATTTTCTTTCAAGTTAGTTTATTCAAATATAAGCATTATTATTTCAAAATCATATTAAGTAGAGAATTTAAGTATTTCAAAATCATATTAAGTAGAGAATTTAAGTAGTGCATTAATCACAATACATAAGCATGATGCATAATTGCATATTGGGTTTACTACCAAGGAGTAAAGTAGTATATAGTAGTACCTGGGTAGCGACCTCGAGACTACCAAAAAAGATGAATTAGCTCACGAATGTGTAGCACGGCAACACGCGAGCACAAGTAGATGACAATACCTACAGTGTGAATGCATCATTTAAAATTGACATATGTGTACCCGTGTATCAAGATGTTTTTATTAATTAGAGCTTGTTATGCATAAAAGACAATACAGATGTTGTGTTTGTTTTTGAAAAATTAAAGTAATTGCAAAATGAATTTTGTAAAAATATATTTTACTTACTGAGTTTTCAGCTCACATAGTTTTGTTTTCAGTAAAAACACAGGGATATAATGATAAATTAAAGTCTTCATCAACATAGGAAAAAGGCGAAACTAACATAACAAAAGACAATGAAGTTTAGATTTTTATTAAAATTGTCTTATAATGTTTACTTGTTGTGATTAGAGACACTGAATATGTATAATAACTCGTAATGAACAAACTTGAGATGTAATAGTTAAAAGTTTTATGATTTTGCATTTTGGTATCTATTTCCATCTTAGGAGATTTTATTTTCAGATTTGATATAATAGACCTCATTCGTAACACTTCAAAGGTAGGGTTTTACAGGATTACTTTGCAGTAATGTCAACTATAATAGTTTGAATTTATAGTCACAGTTGGCATTGTCTAGGAGTGCAATTTAGATTCAAGAAACTTAAATTTGCCTCACCACTAACTCTAATCCTATTTGTAAAATTTAAAATCTAACATTAACCCTATTTGTAAAATGTAAACTCTAACCTTATTTATGTAAATGTAATTCAAGTTGAAATTCAGGTTGGCAACTTTTCATGGCATAGCCTGGTGGCATTACATCCAGTCTACAGTTGTGAAATTTTGGCTTCAAGTTCGAAAGGGAGTGTTGTATCCTTATAATGAGTTGACTGATTTAAAATTTCATGTGAATACACAATTATTGATTAATCATGGAAGCAAAAATAATAACATACCTCAATTCAATTTAGGAAAAGCATACTAACATATAACGTATTTATAAAAAAAATTTGCCTTCTGGAAGTAGAATAAAAAAAGACTGCTGATAAATATAAAGATATATGATATAAATATATATATGTAAATGTAAATGAAGATAATATAATTTCAACATGATAAGGTGCATTAAAAAAACATAAATAATAGAAAATATTTTATCCATAAATATGAAGTATTGTTTAGATTTGTAAGTAATATATTTATAATAAATCTAAATAAGAAAAATTAGGTTCGAGTATGCTCTAATCCTAACCCTAACCTTATAGACAAATCAAGCACTTTAGGGTTAATCTTTTTTTAGAGCAAGCCCCAAAAGGTTTTTCCTTAAGTTTGACAGGCAGATTTCATGCTCAACTAGCCAAAATTGCACCCCTAGCCTTGGCTTTTATCCAAGCTCATCACATAATCATTCCCTTTTATATAGCTCAGATGTCAAAGATAGTGAAACAGGCTGATAGGTAACAGGACATGCCACAAACCCTATCGATAATTCACCACGAATGTTCAAGGTCTTTCCAAAACTCACATAGTGGTGTCTATACTAAAGGAAGTTTCATATTGACTGTCACCTAAAGCAAACATCAACGTAATTCTCCATTAACTTCTAATATTTAAGAAAGGAACAAACTGACAAGGACATGAATCTACCTTAAAAGCGATTTTTACAGCAGAAACAACTCATCTATTACAAAATCACTTTGTTCATGCACTATCCAAACAAAAAATTCGCTTAATCCAACAAACCAATATTCAGAACAATCTGTGAAACCCAGCTTCCTCAGGCAAGATACGTGTCACCTAGGGTTGTAAATGCTAGATTTTTGTAATAATTTTTATGATGAATAAAAATTCATGAATTATATTTCTGGATATGTCTATTGGATATTAAAATAATGCAATTAAGAATTCAGTCCACGTGAATAGTGCACATAAATAGTAACAAGGGATTAAGACATGTGATTAAGGGTTAATCACTTGGATTAATTTAATCACAAAAAGATGAAAAATGAGATTTAAACACTACAGGATGAAATAGAAATACTTTTTGATATTTTAATAAAATTTTGGATTTTAGTGAAACATTAAAAAAATTCATAATTTCTAATCCGGATGTCGGATTTAGATGAAATTTTTTATGAATGATTAAAAATCCATGATGACATGGTTTAAGATGTGATGAAAATCATGAATTAAGGGTCAAGATGAAATGTCAATTGGAGATTAAAAAAGTAGCTTACCTTTTTCATTAATTTCCTTTGACTTTTATTAAATTTAAATAATTAAAAATAATAAAATAATAAATGCAAATCAGCTGCAAGGCAGGGACGTGAAGGGGTAGGGGGGCATGAGCAGGGTAGGAAGGGCTGCACAAGGCTCAACACAACTTTTGAAAATTAGAAAAAAAGTATATTTAGAATTTAATACCTTGAGCAAGGGGGTAAATTACAATGTGATTAAAAATAAAAAAAACTTTAAATAGGAGCCAAGGGGTGGACATCCAAATGCACTTCAACCCAGCTCCATTTGAACAAAACTCAAGTTCCCAAACCCCCCACACGTCCAAGGAAAGAAGAGGAGAAAGTTAGAGACAAAAAGTATGAAAAGAAGAGGTATATCTCCACTTCGGCTTAGTGGATTCTATCCAATTTTTTTAGATGTCAATTAAGGTAAAATCATGCTTTGATAATGCCTAAGCATAAGAAAATAAATAAAGTTATAGTGTCTAATTGAAATTATGCCAAAACATCAAAATTTTGGAATAAAGATAGAGCATTCGGGAAGATAGCATATGATATGTGTAAATAATGTTCCAATATTGATAAATGATAATTTGAGATGAATGATTATAATAATTATGATGTTGGAATGATGATATATTAATCTCATGATTTTTGAAATTAAGGATTATGCTTAAATGAAATTATGTTGATTTTTAGTATATAGAGAAAATGATTTATTTTGCCAAGTTAATGATGATAAATTCAAAATTTATTAATTTTTCTATGATATACTAAACATAAGTTATGTCATGGTATTTTTATTTTTTAAAATTTTTTGGAACCGATGAACAATAACCAACACGCTGTGAACAATAATCTCGAATGAATAATAATTTGTTACAGTAATCTGCTACAATGACATGAACAATAATTTTGGATAGTAAATAGCATAATTTTTTGGAGAAATTTAATATTAATATTTATACTTTAAAGATGGAATTTCAAAGAATTTATGGATAAAAAAATCCATAAAATGAGAAAATGACCAAAAATTATAGAGCATGCATGGGAAGCAGCTTGAACAAAATAAATGAAATATTCTTTTTCCTTGAATAGGAAAAGAAAAAGAAAACGTCAAGGACACTAACTGAGGAGGTAAGCAAGTTATATATTTTGCAAATTATTTCAAAAATGCTTGAAATTATTTGCAAATTGTTTTATGAAATTTATTTAAAGTTGACTATACCTATTACTGTTTTACATGAACTGAAATACGTTTGTTAAATTATTTATTAAATACTTTTTATAAAATTGTTATGATTTATAAATATCAATCCTGTATGTGTATAAGCATGGTGCACGAGGAATAGGCCATAGTTGAGGTAGTAAGCGGACGGAATGTCCTCCTCGCTATTGCCAAGTCGCTTATATAGGCCCCGGCCGGCGGCAAAATCCCTGATATGGGAATATGTATGTATGGGGATGCGCGCCTAGCTAGTGTCGCATCTAAAAGAATGTCATAAATATTATAAATGCATTGCATTTACATTTTATGAAATGCATGAAAAAAATTAAAAACTTATATATGGCTTGCTTATTGAGTATTATGACTCACCCATACTTTTTCAACTACAGGGAGGAAATGATAATGAAAGCAGTATGCAAAATCATGTGCAGTTTTTTATATAAATATTGTATATGTAAATTTTTATGTAAGATAATGATGAAAATTTTGAGATGGAAAAATATCTTTTCAATAATGATGTTTACGAACAGACTTTGATCATAACTTTGATATATATTGCAAGTTGGATGAATTGTGATAATTCTCCATGTATTGATCAATTATATATATATATATAATCATGCTGTGTGATCAGGGCAACAATTCTGAATTACATTTACCAATCAAAAACGGTCCCGGAGTAAGGTTTCTAGGTACCCTGGTTCGGGGCGCCACACAATCAATATGATAATTTCATGAAACAAAGTGATATTCGCATTCCAAACATAATAACAAAAATTAAAAAAAATGAATAGACATGCTAGTTTGATAAAAAGAACAACACTTGAAACATGGCAAACACCTGTGAAAGCTGGAGATGAGTTTTCTTCTCAACTGCTATAAAAGCCTTCTCATGTGATATAATAGTTTTCTCTTGTTTAGTCTCTTGCCTTTTCTTTAATTCATACCACCCGCAAGCATCCGCATGTGCAGAAAGTGCCAAATCAACTTCTACTTGGAAGGGTGTAATGAAAGTGATAAGCCTCTAAATAAGATATATGAAGATATAGGCTCCATGAGATTATTTATTAAAGGATAAGCAAAACTAACAAGCTTGTAAACACCATTATTACGGATTTACAAATGAATGTGATGGCACAGTTGGTGACCAAAACAATCTAATTGAGACCACATGTAGAAGGTTCTCAACAAATCAAAAGACCTTAGAAGGGTTCTCTAAAATCTAAGATTTTGAATCAAATCCATTTCATAAACAAAAAAACACACACACACACACGCAGACACACATAAAATTGGTGTACATTTTTTACCAGTGTGAAGTGTTAACACTAAAAAGCTTTTTTTTGTTAAGGGAAAGCGAGATTTATTCATCAACATGATGTTTTCATTTCCTAAACTCCTCTATCATATGGGAATTTTTTTTTTTACACCTACAATCAAAGGAAGAGATTGTTGTAAAAGAAATAAGGGGAAATGACCAAAAAATCAGAAAAGAACATATTATCCCCAAACATTAGGAGTGTGATAAATAATTTTCCAAATTACCTAAGCCTATTTTTCATTATTAACACTTTAGAAGGGTGATTTTTTCTATTCTAAATAAATATCTTTCTTATTATCATGGGATAAGTAACTATAATACTAAAATAGTTGTCAGAATGCAAAATATTAGCTTTAAAAAATGACAATGTAACATGTTTGGAAGAGAAATTTATTTTTCTAGTGTAGTTTTTCTACCTTTCCTAATCTTTTCCTTCTATTTCCAAGTCTTAGTTCCAAATAAGTTTTAAAAAGAACCCTTTCATAACCTTTAACGTACTTAGTAATGATTTAATACTTACCCGATGCGTCCCAAAGTTTTTTAAACTTATTGGTTGTAAGGTAATACTTAGAAGTCCAAGCTCACTTCTATGTAACCTTCTTCATTTTTAACAAATTGATGATTGATGAAAATTTTACTTCATCTATTGTATTTAATATCATTTATATTACTTTAAAAATCCTTTTATTTGTCTAGTATTATTGTTTATGAGTCTCATCTATAAATATGTAAAAATAACATTATAAAATAATTTAATACTACATATCTATTTTGAAGTTATATTTTCAATATCCAAACCATCTAAAATATCATTTCTATATCTAATAAAAAAATATCATTTCTATATGGATAAATAATTTTATAAAGTATTATTGCATTTTAATACATGTAAATGGATCTAAGAATTTTTCATCATTTACTAATAAATATATATTTTTCAACAAATGTGGCTTACACACATACTTGATTTGGATAAAACATTGTTCCTTAGCTAAAAATAATATTAAATATAATCAAGCATGCAAATTTTAAAATTTGAAGGGATTACATAGAAGCGGAGCCCTACTTAATCATATTGTGTTGGGGCATTGGTCGTTTAATCTTCAAAGGATCCATTATTAAGTCTATGAAGTTCAATCTTCAGTTAACTTTTATGGGCTGATAATATTTTTTTTAAGAAAATGAAGTTTAATATAACAAAAAGGGCCAACTGGCTGATAATATAGTTAATTGTAATACTTCTAGCTAGGTATGGTAGCAAATCGGATTGTCTGAAATTTCAAGAAAAAAATAGCTAGAAATATAATTAATTGTATAACTTCTAGCTAACAAATCTGATTGCCTGAAATTTCAAGAAAAAAATAGCTAGGTGAAGAAATTAGAAAGGGTTTTATTTCTATAAGACCAGTTCGATGAATTCAGTGGGAGCCATCCTGATGTTTATATGAAATTCATTCTGCTTATTATATTTAAAATTATCAGCTTAACTAGGAAGTTAAGGTTTATTCTAAACAAAGGTATTCAATTGGAGCTGATGCATACAAACTTGAAGAAACAAAATAATCCAACTTGGACATGATGATACTTAATTACAAGAATTCAAATTCATACTTAATTCGCCTTCAAATCCAGCAAAGGCTGAGAATAGATTACTATGCCGGCTCAAAAGCCAAAAATTCTTTGCATGTTAAAGAAGCTTGCACGACAACAAAAACGGGTTTTAAAAAAAAAACGCACGACTAGAGTGCTATTTGCGATTTGAACGACTAGAGTACCATCTGCTTGGGCTGAATAGGACCACTTGCCGTATTTCAATTACAAACACATAACAAGATTCCGTAGCTAATGCAAGTTTCCGTTGTAGGC
>JAXCLR010005662.1:0-14543 GCA_035584095.1 Annona squamosa | reverse complement strand
AAATAATTAAAAAATAGAATAATTATGGAGAGTGAAAAGTTTTAGATTGAAAAGTTTTAGTTGACACTTTTTTACCCAAAACAAACACACCCTCAATTTTGTCCTTTTTATCCTCAACTGCTTTAGTATACGAGTACTTGGGCCAATGAACTGCTCTTGATCCAATTCGATTTAATCTTCTAACTCTCGTTGGGTTTTTAATCTCAGGGTATTTGCAATTTGTGTTCCATTGCTCGGAAGACGAGAAATTTCCGATCTTCCTTAGAATGTGGTCGTGTTTCTACTTCACCATTGTTGTTTTTTTGTCATTCTCAACCTTGCTGACTATCAAAGACTTGGAATTCTCTTGAGACCCAAGTCAAAATGCTAGAATGAGAGGGAATTCTTCGGTGAGTGAGGGAGAGGGGATATAGCAAGCCACGGTGCGAGAGGGAGGTGAGTGGAGTCACGGCATGACAGGGGAGCCCTTTGCAAATCTTTTGCCATATTAATTGCCCTATTAGTGCTATCTTTCAAGAATTGCTTCAAACAAATTAAAACCGCTCGAATCAAACGGTTGCCAGGGGTGCTCGAAAACAGCCATAATTACTGACCGGTCGCAAATGATCAAAATTCCTCATTGTATCCCTTAATATACTTCTGAACATGGTTGATAAGGCAAAAGTAATGCGATTGTAATTTTAAAATTTTATAGGTTATGGAATTTTTAAAAAATTACAAATACCCCACATCCTGCAAATATTATAGGATTTATAGAAACTTTAAGACAAAAGTGATACGATTGTCGTTCTAAAAAGTTCTAGGTAATTTGCAGTTATTTACATTAGAAGAGTGTTTTAGCTGGTATATATTGGTTATACAATCTATTACATTAGCTTTACACCTTTTAAACGGGGTCGTTCGAATGTACTGAATTGGATTTTTCAAAATCTGAACCCAACCCTTTATTTATAAACGCGCTCTGCAAACAATCCAATTTCATAGAATCAGCAGAGAAGCCCATTGACATCGCCAAGTGACCATCTACATTATTCTCTTAGTTTTTTTAATAATTCATAAACTGCTTCGCTTTCCAACCGGTCGTAAATGATCATTTCTATAATCATGCCCCTAATTCAACGTTAAGGGTAATAATTCAATGCATAGATATGTATCAATGCTCAATATATTGAACCTTTTATATATTTTTTTCTATTTTTATATATGCCTCATGTAATATTTATACATATTAAGGATATGTTTGAAAAGTAATAAAAAATTTTAAATGAAAACTTTGTTGCATGAAAGTTTTCAAAATTGGAGAAAATAATGTAATATGACGGAGTAATAATGAGGGTGGAGAAAATAAAGTTAAAATAGATAGATTAGTTATATAAGTAATTGCATAAAAATAATTAAAATAAGATAATTTATAGGAAAATATAAAGAAATAATTAAAACATAAGATAACCGTAAATAATAGAAGTTTTAAATTAAAAACCTTTACTTTAATAATTTTTTATTTAGCCAAAAAAGCCCTAAAATTTACTATTTTATATTTTTATAATTTAAAACTAACAATTTTCATATCATTTAATGTTAAATTGGGTGAAAATAGTTGTGATAAGATTGAACTAAAACAAGAGCGATGTGCCCCTCTCCACAAGAAGAATGGCTCATCATAGCTCACCTCTTGATATGAAGTTTAAAGGATCTCTAAGGAACAACAAATCCTTGAAAGACAAATGGGTAGCTTGCTGGCCCCTCATCCTAGGTCAACAAGATGTCAATGAAACAATCAGGCATTCACGAAAACCATCTCAAAGAATGAGAATACCTGCAATCGAGCTAAAAAAATGCCATCTTGCATTAATAGAGAATTGATATAACCACAGGCCTACGACAATCATGTTGTCCTTAGACAACTATGAAGTCAAATAAACACCTAGTCTATCAAACTATAAACAAACACATTAGCAAAAGAAAATTTCTGAAGCATGATTATCAAATATTTTTACCTGACAAAAGGCATTATCATATTGACGTCAAACCCTGAAGATTAAAGCCTGTAAAAACCCAATATTGCTAACTACCTTCACTCCTCCTTCCTTGACGTCGACAAAATCCAGATGCAACCATTGTCATTCTTCCCACGCTGATGATGCTCTAACATTGATGCCCTTATTCCGCTAAGGAATCTATAACCATCACATCTCTCCTCAGCTGCCCTATTTTTGAGAGAACCACCCATCATTACCAATGCTACTCCTCCCCTTAGTCATGCAAGGAGTTAACATGCTGATGTCCACCAACTTTTAACAATCCCAACATAACATCTACAAATTTGTTCATAAAAAAAACCATCTACAGATTTTTTCATCACTAATCTAAACTATAGCTTGCACTATTTACTCAAATTTACGGTAGAATTCATGGAAAGCATGTTCACCTATGGAGTAGACTATACTGAATGCCTAGCAAATGTTAAAAGGAGGCCTAAAATATAGACATCGTTAAAAATATTTTAAAAATTAATAATATAAATGTAAAAAATAAAAAATAAATGACATATACATAGAAAATTTAATTTTGAGTTCCTATGAATGAAAATAACCTTAAAAATATAAAATTCAATTATAGAGATTGGATGCATTGATTCTTATGAATTAGGGTACGTTTATTAATGAAGTAGTATATGTTAATAAGAGATAAAGATGAGATGATTTTTTTTTAAAAAATAATTTTTTATTTAAGAAAAAAGAAAAGATTTTAAATATATATGCTACTTTTAACCTTAGTTCTTAGGATGCATTTGGTAATGGGCAAAACACGTCAAGCTAAGACCTTTCACTATCATAAAATGCGCGTGTGAATGGAACTCATGCACAAGGCTTTGTCAAGGTTATAATTGGACAGGTAGTCCGTCCTTAACGTTACCCAGTTGGTGCGTCCGACGTATGGGTGGGTAATCACTTGATAAGTATCATTTGTCAAGTGAGGAATAAGTCATGGAATGATGCATGTGTGTACATTCATCTCATTATCATATATGCATAATGAGATTTTAAGAGTTTTATGATTTCAATTAATGCTACGGATTTTGAAAATTATTTATTTCTAAATGCTTGCTTACTGAGTATTTTATACTCATTGTTTTCAACTAATCAGTGAGTGCAGATGATGCAGATTTGATAGAAGAGCCTTTACTGCTAGTCGAGCAGCAAAAGTATGATTTTTAATATTTTGATGAATTTAGATTCATGAAATTGTAATTATTATAATTGTGAGTATGCATTATATTTAAATATTTTATGTTGTTGTTAAACGTAGTAATTAACTTCTCATGTAAAATATGATTATATAAGGAATGTATTAGTTTGAATTGAAGTAAATGTGAGTGAATTAATAGAAAATATTAAAATTGTATTGACTATCAGATTTTGTATTGCCCAAACATCCTAAGCATAGACAGTATGCTGTCAGATTTTAGTTAATAAAATGGAACCAATGTTAGTTCTAAAAAGAAGAAAAGAAAAATAAATTCAAAAAGCTTCCACTCGTATAAGCATGAAACTTTCGGTTTCATTCATAAGTTTCATTACCTAAAAAAATCCGTGGAGTAAGGTACCATGAAGTCGTATGGTGCGCCCATTGGTTGGGGCGCTCACATCCTATCCCACATGTCCCAAAACTTTTACATTACAAAACAAGCTAAGTTTCAAACCAAAGGTTAAGGAGATGAAATAATAATAAATTTTTTTGATGAGGATGTAACAATAGTGGGCGCTACACATCCTATCCCACATTTTCCAAAACTTTTACATTACAAAACAAGCTAAATTTCAAACCAGAGGTTAAGGAGATGCAATAATAATAAAATTTTTTGCTGAGGATGTAACAATAGTGTAGAAAAAATTAACAAATATAAATAGACTTGAAGACGTTTGTGCGATTATCTTTGTGATGCATTTCACAGTATGTCAGCTAATCAGCTGACTTGTTAATTTCTCTGGAGTCTTACACGGTATCCACGGGAATTCAAACTTTAATAATGACGGTATATTTATTTCTGCCCTCATTTGGTGAAAAAATGCTGTTATAGTACGCTAAGATCCGTGGAAGTTAACCTCTCCTCTTTTTATATATTTTAATTGGATATATTGTCGGTCTTGTCCACCAAACAAATTAGACTTTATTGTACAAAATGGGACCCTTCTCTCAAGAAAAGTACCAGCCCTTACAACGGATATTAATTTCCTATATTTAAGTAAGCAGATAATTCCAGCGACTTTTTTCGAGAAACGGTCGGACATACGGTTGACAGGAAGTTGCCATGCACTTGTAACGTGCCATCAAAGTCATCCAAATTTGACCATTCAAAAACTCTTTCAAAATTTTAATTTTTTGATTTTATTTTAAAAATCTAACTGCAAATATTATTTAAAATATAATTTTGACTGTTCATAATAAAAATAATACAAATATAATGATAATATTAAAAATTATGATATAAGGATATTAATATGTATATATTTTTAGATTAAAATAATATAAAAATAATATTTTTATGATGTAAAACGTTATATACATTTAATTGGTTTAGATGAGCCTAAAAAAGTCTCTTTTATTATGATAAATTATTATATACTAATTTTTATTTGCTAAATATATAAAGTTTATGATTTTTACTAATTTAAGGTCACAAACATCTGATTTTTTTAACTTTTATTTTGAACGGTTAAAATTATATTTTAAATAATACATGTGGTTAGATTTTTTTAAAAAAATAAAAAATTCAATTTTTGAAGAAGTTGTCGTTGTGATGGTGGGAACTCGGCTGCCACCGTAGCCGTTCTCAATGTTTTGGTGCACATGCACTGAAAAAGTCTCTGCAACCACGTAAGCGAGAACGGCTTCGGTGGGACTGGAAACGCGGTTCCTACCATCTCAATAGAATCTCCGTGTAAAAATCAATTTTTTAATTTTATTTTAACAATCTAACTTCACATATTATTTAAAATATAATTTTAAAAGTTCATAATGAAAATAATTCAAATATAACGGTGATAATTAAAAAATTATGATATAAGGATATCAATGGTGTATATATTTTTAGATTATAATAATATAAAAAATAATATTTGTATGATTTGAAACTTCATATGCATATGCATATATGTGGTTTAGATGAGTCTAAAAAGAATTTTTTTTGATAAAATACTTTATACTAATTTTTATTTGTTAAATATGTAAATTTTATGATTTTTACATATTTAAGGTCACACTATCATTTGATTTTTTTAAATTTTCATTATGAACGGTAAAAATCATATTTTAAATAACGTAGAGTTGCATTTTTGAAACAAGATAAAAAAAATTTAATTTTTGGAAAGAGTTAGTGTTGACATGGTGGGAACTAGCCGTTCTCCACGTAAGCAAGTATGAAGTTGCAAGAAGCAACGTTACCGATTTGGCCAATAATAGAAAAATCGTCGGTTTATGTGGGTTAAAAATTAATACCATTCGTCATGAAAAGTCTTGTTAACTGATTGCACTACAACGAAATCTTCTATGCAAAAAACGTTACATAGCAAATAAAAATTTGCTGCATGAAATATTATAAATAGCAAATATTAATTAGTTTTTATATGCAATAAACAATTATTTGTTGCATATAAATCTATATGCAGCTAATTTGTAGTGTAGTTTTGGTTACGTACACACTAATTCGTTGTTTTTACTAACTATATGTCATCACATTTGTGTAGTCATAGATACTAAAATTTTCGTTGTTCATAGTTATATGCAACAAATTTTAGTGTTGTGTATATTTAATTTTCTTGTTGTGTTGAAAACTTGTCTTTATATAATTATAATTATAAATATACTTATTTAGTTTCAAACGTTGCAAATAATTTTCATATAATTTGACCATAATTGTAAATATACTTGTGTCATTATAATGCTATCATCGAATTAGCACATTTTTAATATATGTAAACTATGTGAGTATATTCACAAATTATTTTTAAACTATATTTGTAAATATACTTACATAATTTGCTTATGTTTGCCAATATACCCATATCATAAGGGATATATGATGAAGCCATGATAATATGGATATATTTGCATTTTTAGTCAAACCATGTAGAGTTGTTTGTGATTTTATATCCAATAAGCAAATACTTATTACATATAAAGCTATATATAGCTAATTTATAGTATAGTTTTGGTTGCATAAACACTAATTTATCGTATTTAACTAACTATATATCATCACATATGTGTGGTCATAGGACACTAAATGTTTATAGTTATATGCAACAAATTTTTATCATATGCAACAAATTTTGTTGTTTAATTTATTTTTCTTGTTGTGTTAGAAGCTCATCTTTGTATAATTTAAGGTAACTTGCAACCATACCCACATAGTCTGACTATAATTATAAATATAATCATTTAGTTTTAAAAAATGCAAATAATTTTCATGTAGTTTGTCCATAATTGCAAATATATTTACATTGTCAAAATGTTGTCATCAAGTAAGCATATCTGCAAATAATGCAACCTATGTAAGTATATTCACAAATTTTTATACTATATTTACAAATATACTTACATAGTTTGCATTAATTTGCAAATACACCTATGCAATTATGGGTACATGATGATATCATGATAACGTGAGTGTATTTGCACTTTTAATCAAATTACGTAGAGTTGTTTGCAATTTTTTAAACTAAGAGTGTGTGTTCGGTAATAAGTAAAAGTTGTCAAGTTAAAACTTTTTAGGTTGTGTTTGGGAATGAGTAAAACTTTTGATGAAAAGTTTTGAGGAGTAAAAGTTGTCAAATGATGTGATATAATAGGGGTAATGATGAGTAGTAAAAATGATAAAATTTTAAAAAATAGGTTAGTTGTGTGGGTAGTTGTGTAGAAATGATTGAAAAGTAGGGTAGTTGTATAGAAAAATGTGAAAAAATAATTAAAAAATATGATAGATGTGAAAAGTAAAAAGTTTTAAATTGAAAAGTTTTAATATGACAACTTTTAACATTTGCCAAACATACCCTAAGGTGGAAAAAATTATGGAAAAGTTGGTATAAAATAATTTAAAAAAAAAGTAATGATTAGAAATAGAGGATAGTCCTATAAACAAATGTGGAGAAATGATTGAAAAGCAGAGTTGTCATATAAGAAGATGTATTAAAATGATAAAAAGTAAGATAATTGTGCAGGAAAATTTTAATTTTTTCAAAGTTTGCCAAATGCACCCCAAGTTAAAAGGAAAGTGATGCCCTTTTTTGAAAATTCCTCTTAGGAATGCCATGAAGTTGGTGGGAAGTGTACGGAGAGATGGAATTAAGGCCACGTTTGGTGGTCTCTTATGATAGAAAGGATTTTTCTCGTTCGCACATTCTCCTATGAGTAATTTAATATTTTAATCATCAAATAATTCTACTTTTCCAACTTATCATTATATTTCAATCATTTTACTTCCAATGACTATACTATTTATTTCAATTTTATTCTTATCATATAGATTGTTTACATAATTTTTAAAATATTATTTTTTACAGTGCCACATCATAGTCCACATTATCAATTACGAGCTAAGCTTTCCTCGGGAGTGGTTTCCTATACATGTTTGATGGCTATAAATGGTTGTATTTTATACTCAAGTCGAAGACGGGTCTTACATTCATCATGAAATCAAAATATAGGTATTTAAAATTATTTGTTTCATTATATTATAATTATTTAAATCCAACTGTTTTCTGAGCTAAAATCCAACGATTGGGTGAGCCATATTTGCTTCAAACTATATAATTTTCATAAATTATGGAAACTACTTACTTCCAGCAGCATATGCATTAATATATCACAACAATTTACAGAATCATTCTTGGCTAAAAGAAGAATCAGTTAGACAGTTTCGATGTTGAATCGACATCTTTACAACTGCTTTACACATTCATCAAACGGGACTCAAGCACATCCTCGATTTGTCGATTTGGATGAAATAACAAATGATTCTAAAGGTATAATGGGTGCAAAATAGAATATTTTAGATCGTCATTAAGA
This sequence comes from Annona squamosa, assembly GCA_035584095.1. NCBI lineage: Eukaryota > Viridiplantae > Streptophyta > Magnoliopsida > Magnoliales > Annonaceae > Annona > Annona squamosa. The sequence continues at coordinate 6,476 of JAXCLR010005662.1, read as the reverse complement.
TCTGCCCTATTAATGATGTGCCATATTTCACTGTTCACAGAGTTGAACATTTGCATTGCGTATTGGGCTTTTGCAAAATACACCGTATGGGAGCATGTGTTTTGGCAATTTCGCATAATAGACTTCATAAGTTTCAATTTTTTTTGCAAAATGAACCCTATATCTTTGCGATTTTTAACTGAAATAGGAAGGAAGAATGACTCATAAGTTGTCTTCAATTGCTTTTAGCAATTTAGAAAATTTTAGGACATGTTTGCCCGTGCACTACTTAACCAGCATTAAGGACCAGCCCATTTATCTATCAAAAGAAGAAAAAAAAAGAACCAGCCCATTTACAAAAATTTGAAGCTTATTGGATAAATTTTGCAAAATGTCAATACAATGCCAAATGTCAATCATGTACACTTACGGGGACTATTTTGCACAAAAAAAATTATAAAGGGTACGTTTGGCTACCAAAAAGAGTTTTCAAACTAAAATTTTTTCCTGTGTGATTGTTTATGCCAAAAAAATTTCAAACAAAAAATTTTTGATTGTTTTTTATTTTTAAATAAAAATTCTGATGTAGTGCATACGGTTGCATTTAGCTTCAGTACACTTGCTGCAAACATTTATTTGAAAATTTTTTATATAACTATTAATTTAAACGTATTTAACATATATATATATATATATATCAAGTTTTACTATTTTTAGCATCAGAAAAAGTTTTGCCATTTTTAAAGATTTGTAGTTATATTTTTTGATTATTTAAAATTAGTGACATTTTTGTAATTTGTGAATTATAAAAATGCTATTGATTTTGAAAAATGAAAAATATTTATAAATCTTTAAAAATAGTAAAAACTTGATACACATGCTAAATATATATAATTAAAAGTTGTATAAAAATTTTCAAAAAAAGGGGTTTAAATTCATCTTGGTACACCGAGGCTAGGTGCACCTGGGTATATTTAGTTGTGCACCTTTAAATGAAACTTTTACTGTAAAACATTTCAATCTAAAACTTTTCATTATCCGCGATTATCTAATTTTTAATTATTTCTCCACATCTTCTTGTATAAACTACCTTACTTTTTAATCAGTTCTACACAATTATATACACAACTAGCCTATCTATTTTAATTTTATTATCTTTATTTTTCATCATTATCTCTACAATATCATATCATTTTCTCTTATTTCAATAATTTTTACACCAAAATTTTTTTAATCAAAAGTCTTATTATTTTCCAACAATACATTTACTTCTTATCATCATCCCTATCATATCATATAACTTTCTCTCATCTAAAAAATTTTACGTTAAAAACTTTTCATAAAAAGTAGGTTACTTGTTGAGAGTAAAAAATTTTAGTTTGAAAATGTTTTGATGTTAACAAACACCCCTAAATCTAAAACTTTTTACACTATCTAACTATCATATTTTTTTTAATTATTTCTTTAAATTTTCTTATACAACTATTTTACTTTTCAATCATTTTTATTCAATTATCCATATAATTAACTTATTTATTGTAACTTTATTCTATTTATTCCTTACCATTATCAATATTATATTATATTATTTTTTATACTTTTAAAATTTTTACATCAAAAACGTTTTATTTAAAATTTTTATCACTTATCAAATATACCCTCAATCTAAAGCTTTTTACTCTTCACAATGGTCTAATTTTTAATTATTTTTTCATATCTTCCTATACAACTATTTTACTTTTTAATCATTTTTACGTAATCACATATATAACCAATACATTTATTTTAAATTCTCTTTATTCCTCATTATTACCCTGTCATGTTACATCATTTTCTCCATTTTTTAAAAACTTTTATTATTATATCAAAATTTTTTATTTAAAAATTATATCACTTTCAAAAGACAACCGAAGTCTTCTCTTGGAAGTATGGTCAACTTGACCACTCCCATATGCCGTGTGGAATATTTTCCCACAAGTGATTGTAGATGCGTAGACTTATATGTTCTTTTTTCCGTGTGGGCCCTAACTATTAATTAGAAAGAAAGAAGGGTCCATGTATTCATGTATTTTGATTAAGCGTAACAATGTTAATGTAAGAACTCAGGGATTTAAAACTTTGACAGTTTAAACAAGGAGCTAGATCTTGTTCGATTGAACTCAGAGTAATATTGAATATAAAATTGATAAATATTGATCGTACCTGATGCCCATGCCTGATGCCTAAAGTGCACCGAAAGGGATCTAACCCTTACCAAGCCGTCATTCCAAACCTTCATATTATAGATAACATCCTTCACGGCAGTTACCGCTGTGGTGAGCGGGTGGGCAAAATGCCCAAGTGTCCAGCGTTGGACCCGCACTCCCCCTTGTGGGGTTATTAATTTCTCTAAGTCATGAAGGTGTTTTTAGGGATTATACATGTCCTGTAATATTAGATGATTTGTTGTGTATATCATATATGAATAAAAATATATATATAGATATTCATAGAAAGAATGGAACCAAGTTGGATCTTTAAAATTAAAAGAAAAAACTTTAAACCAACTTTGGAATCACTAGAAATACTTATGCAAGTTGGATCTTTAAAATTAAAAGAAAAAAAATTTAAACTGACTTTGGGATCACTAGAAATACTTATGCTTTCAATTAAGATGCCTAATACATTCACAAGTTTAACAAGTTTTACTACTTAGAAAAGATTTTGGAGTGACGTTATATTACATTTATATTGCTTAGGAACATCGGAGGAGGTCAGGGTATCAAAATCCGCCTGTAGAGACGACAACATCGCCCCCCACCTTGCCAAATGGTGAATGGAGGAGAGCCTTGCATCCGACCGCAAGTCCGGTTCTTTGACGGGATTTGGAATTGGTCCTTCCCTCTACTTCTTTCTTTTTCTACCAATCACTCGCCTGCATGAATATGATGATGGGATTGCGAAAATAATCCATGAACTTCCTTATGTTTTCTTTGAATTCTAAATAAGATGGACTAACTGAAATTTCTTGCATTAATTATCTTTAACGAATTCAATCATCTTTTTTCCTCCGATGGAGAATTCGATCGTCTTTGAATATGAGAATTCCATCTTTTTTATTGCCCGAGCATCCACAATCACGCGATTGAGAATAGTGATTCTCCTTTGCAATCTTGTGCATGGTGTCGTCGTCGCGGCCGTGGTTTTTGATGGGTTGTTTATTAATTAGGACCTTTTATTTGGATTTAGAAAATGTTTTATGGAGCTGGGGATTTTCGAAATAGGAACTCAGCGACGGTTTTGTGAGTGTGAGATTTGGTGGCGGGGATTTGCTCCTTCATTTCTCCGTAATTTGCTGATATACCAATATTGTTTCATGAATTGCATTTTAACTCATAAAGTTTCACAAAAGTTGCTTTCGTACTCATGTTAACCATTGAAATTTGACGGCTATTAAATAAAAAATATAATTTGCTGATATACTAATTTAGTTATATTTAGTTATGAACTTTTAAATAAAACTTTTCCTAAAAAATATTTCAATTTAAAACTTTTCACTATCTGTAATTATCTAATTTTTAATTATTTTTCCACATCTTTTTATATAAACTATCTTACTTTTTAATAAGTTCTACACAATTATAAACATAGCTAACCTATTTATTTTAATTTTATTCTCTTTATTTTTCATCGCCTCTATAATATCATATCAATTTCTCTTGTTTCAACAATTTTTACACCAAAATTTTTTTTATCAAAAATTTTATCGTTTTCCAAACACTTATTTACTCATTATCATTATCCCTATCATATCATATAACTTTCTTTCACTTAAAAAACTTTATATTAAAAAATTTTCATCAAAAGTAGGTTACTTATGGAGAGTAAAAAGTTTTAGTTTGAAAAAGTTTTAATGTTAACAAACAACCCCCAAGTCTAAATCTTTTTACACTATCTAACTATCATATTTTTTAATTATTTTTTCGCATTTTCTTATACAATTATTTTACTTTTCGATTATTTTTATACAATTATCTATATAACTAACTTATTTATTTTAATTTTATTTTCTTTACTCATTATCATTATCATTATCAATATTATATCATATTATTTTTTCTATTTTTAAAATTTTTACATCAAAATATTTTTATTTAAAAATTTTATCACTTGTGAAATATACCCTCAATCTAAAGCTTTTTACTCTTCACAACCGTCTAATTTTTAATTATTTATTCACATCTTCTTATACAAGTTATTTTACTTTTTAATTATTTCTACATAACCGCACATATAACTAATATATTTATTTTAAATTCTATTTACTCATCATTATTACCCTATCATATTACATCATTTTCTCAAATTTTAAAAACTTTTATTATTATATATAAAAAAATTTATTTAAAAATTATATCACTTTCGAAAGACAACCAAAGTGTTCCCTCGTAAGTATGTTCAACTTGGCTACTTCCATGTGCCGTGTGGAATATTTTCTAGCAAGTGATTGTAGACGTGTTGACTTATGTGTTCTATTTTCCGTGTGGGCCCTAACTATTAATTAGAAAAAAAGAAGGGTCCATGTCACTAATGTATTTTGATTAAGTGTGACAATGTTAATGCAAGAACTCAGAGATTTAAAACTTTGACCGTTTTAACAAGGAGCTAGATCATGTTGGATTGAACTCAGAGTAATTTTGAATATAAAATTGATAAATATTGATCATACCTTCTGCCTAAAGTGCACCAAAAGGGATCTAACCCTCAGGTGCTGGTTCAATGCACTCGGGAGCATTGAGTCTCAACGCTCCCGGGTGTACTTCACTCATTTTTTATTATTTTTTAAATTTTTTTTTACAGAAATGTTAATTTAAGTGTATTTAACATGTGTATAAATTTTTATCATTTTTGGAGATTTTTAGATATTTTATTCAGATTTTTTTAGTAATTTAAAATTACTAAAATGCCACTGATTTTTAAAAATTCGAAATAAATATCTAAAAAATCCAAAAATGGTAAAAATTGATACACATATTAAATACACTTAGATTATCAAGTTAATAAAAAATTTTGAAAAAAATTTAAAAAAATAGATATATGTGCCCGGGACTCCCGGGTGCATTGAACCAGCAACCTAACCCTCACCAAGTCGTCATCCCAAACTTTCAAATTATAGATAACATGCTTCACGGTGGCTACCTGTATGAAGCAGGTGGGCAAAATGCCCAGGGGTCCAGCGTTCGATCCGCACCCTCTGGTGTGGTTATAAATTTTCTCTCAGTCATGGAGGTGTTATTTGGTTCTTACATGTTATGTGTATTATGTATGTACTGATTTGTAATATCCGATGATTTGTTGTGTATATTATATATGAATAAAAATATATAGATAATATGCTGCCAAATTTTTCATAGAAAGAATGGAACCAAGTTGGATCTTTAAAATAAATAAAAAAAAAAACTTTAAACCGACTTTGGGATCACTAGAAATACTTATGCTTTCAAGTAAGATGCCTAACACATTGATAAGTTTAACAAGTTTTATTACTTAGAAAAGATTTTGGAGTGACGTTATATTACATTTATATTGCTTGGGAACATAGGAGGTCAGGGTATCACAGTCCGCCTGTAGAGACGACAGCATCCCCCCTGCCTTACCAAATGGTGAATGGAGGAGAGCCTTGCATCCGACCGCAAGTCCAGTTCTTTGACGGGATTTGGAATTGGTCCTTCCCTCTACTTCTTTCTTTTTCTACCAATCACTCCCCTGCATGAATATGATGATGGGATTTCGAAAAGAATACATGAACTTCCTTATGTTTTCTTTGAATTCTAAATAAGATGGACTAACTGAAATTTCTTGCATTAATTATCTTTAACGAATTCAATCATCTTTTTTCCTCCGATGGAGAATTCGATCGTCTTTGAATATGAGAATTCCATCTTTTTTATTGCCCGAGCATCCACCATCACGCGATTGAGAATAGTGATTCTCCTTTTCAATCTTGTGTATGATGTCGTCGTCATGGCCGTGGTTTTTGATGGGTTGTTTATTGATTAATGACCTTTTATTTGGATTTAGAAAATGTTTTATGGAGCTGGGGATTTTCGAAACAGGAACTCAGCGACGGTTTTGTGAGTGTGAGATTTAGTGGCGTGGATTTGCTACTTCATTTCTCAGTAATTTGCTGATATACCTGCTTAGTTTGACGTTAATTACTAATATACTCATATTGTTTCATTAATTGCATATTAACACAGAAAGTTTTACAAAAATTACTTTCATACATGTGTTAATGGTTGAAATTTAACGGCTATTAAATAAAAAAGTATAATTTGCTGATTACTAATTTAGTTTAATGCTAATTGCTGATATACCTACATTGTTTTACAAATCACGTATTACTTCTACAAAGTTTTACAAAAATTGCTTGAGTACCCATTGTTGAGATTATTGATCATGTGCTTATCGAATAGAATGGTTAATTTGATTTTGATGATTAACAAATAATTGAAATA
>JAXCLR010005651.1:0-14544 GCA_035584095.1 Annona squamosa | reverse complement strand
TTTTTAAAATAAAAAATAAATATATATAAATATTATAAAATGATAAAACCGTGTGTATATATCGAACACACTTATGACCATATGTTTATGAGAAAATTTTAAAATATAACATATTATAAAAATAAATGAATTTTTTATTTTAGCTTTAAATATATCATGATGTAAATAATTATGCTCCTTTATACACATTTATAGACATAACTATATATGTATAAAAATCACATAGATAAACACATATATTACTATTGATTCCAAATAAGCCACCACTATTAGATTTTATAAATAATGTGGTAAAATTTATTGAAAATGATAAATATTGCTTGTCATTTCTTTCAAGAGGAGTCGTGTGTGCATAAATGGTTCGATCTATTTTTATTTTGCATTTTTTATATTATTTTATTAAACATTTTACAATATCCAAGTAGAACAATAATGGCATTGTCATATTTGAAGTTAGGCGTTAAATAATTCAAGGTATGGTCGTTCTTATAACCGCCAAGCTTCTACATAAGTAGGTTATATAAAAGCTGGAGTTTCTAACGGTTTAGAACAAGATATGGGTATGAGCCACCTGCATTTACCTTCTGCAGTTAGAAACAACTTGAAAAAAATGATCAGCCTGGTTGTAAGGACAGAGATGTGAATGATCTACTTAATTTCATCTCCTAATGGCATGTAAAATTTTCTTCTATCTTGTTATTCTCCTTGTTTCCCCTTTTCTTGTTTCTACACATGCTTATACGAGTAATCGAAGAAAATGGATAACAATGTTAAGCATAGGTAATAAATGATCATCAAGATATGTTAAATTTATAAATTAAATTATATCATTTTTAGATGTGTGTGTCTGTGTGTATAGTTTTCATGTGCATTTACACGCATTGTAAGTAATGGCGCATTTGACTCAAAATGGGCCTTAGATGGTCATAAAATATGCATTTACTCCGCTTATTACATTTAGAATTATTTTTCTATTAGCATACCAATTTTTATCCATTTATGGGCTCCATTTGAAAATAGTATAAAATCAATAGAATAAAATAATTTGATATAAATAATAATTTCAAACTTTTTATATATATATAAACTATCCAAGATATAATCTGTACATGGATAAATGGTTGTATAAAATATTAATACATTTAAATGCATGTAGAGCCTATTTTAAGCCAAATACACCGTAACTTGTAGTGCATGTTGCACATGATAACTGCTCTCCATATACATCTTTGGATTTTTAAATATAACAGTATTTCAATTGTTGTGATATTTCCAACTTCTCCCAACCGTGAGCAAGTCATATAGGCTAAGCAATTGCAGTTCACACATGCCAAGTCATCAATTGTGGTAAAATTAAATTTAGGATCATTATTCCAAGTTCAATTGAGTTAAAATTTTTTCATTCTTATTCCAATCAAATCAAGTCAATTAGAGCTCAGTTTAAGTTAACTAAAAGTTTATTCTTTCAATTTCAATGTAGAGTCGATTCAAATGATTTACGTTTGTCCACTCTCATCCGTCAATTAGAGTGAATTGTAGTCATTTCTACTTAATTCAAGTGCATTATATCTAATTCAATTTATTTGAGTCCAATCGAATGAATTCAAGTACATTCATTCTTATTCAAATTAAGTCAAGTTGATTAGAGTTAACTGTAGCGGATTCAAGTAATTTAGTCATTTAGAGTTAATTGTAGTCGGTATCATTTTATTGAAGTTCCTTCAGTCAAATTCAATTCCTTTGAGCCGATTCGAATGAGTTCAAGTTCACTCTTTCTCGCTTAAATCAAATCAAGTTGATTAAGGTGAGTTGTAGTCAATTCTAGTTAATCGAAGTTCATTCTACCTAATTTTTTATCATTTGAGTCTTTTTGAATGAGTTAAAAGTCCATTTGTTCTCATCCCAATCCACATTTGAGTCGATTTGAATGTGTTAAAAGTCCGTTTATTCTCATCCCAATCCAATTCAATCAATTAGAGTGAATTATAGTTAGTTCCAGTCAATCAAAGTTCTTTTTGTCAATTTTGATTTATTAGAGTTGATTCAAATGATTTTACGTTCATTCATTTTTATTCGAATGAAATCAAATCAATTAGAGTGAATTGCAATTATTTCTATTTCATTGAAGTACATTCCACCTAATTCAATTTATTTGAGTTCAAGTAGATTCATTCTCAATTAAATCAAATCAAGTCATTAAAGATGACTCCACTCACTTCTAGTTCAATGAATTCTCTTTTGAAATTCTATCGTCTAAGCTTTTGACATTTTTGAAATTTTATCAAATTTTTAAAACTCTTTCTCATTTTGTTCCTTTAAAATATTTGATCATTGCTTGATTTTATTTGCAAAATACATCCATCTTTGAAGTTTTATTTTTCGTCATTTTGGAATTTCCTGAACTCAATTTCAATTTATAAACTAATTTGGATTGTCTTAAACTCAATTTCATATTGTAATATTTTGTCAGTCAAGCTTTTGACGTTTTTGAGGGTTCATCAATTTTTTTAAAATTATTTTCATCGATTTCAAAATTTGAACCATTTTGGATTTTCCTAGACTCAATTTCAAAATTTAAAATTATATCGATTAAGCTTTTGATGTTATTATAGATTGATCTTTTTTAAAAAATATTTTCATTTACAATTTTCAAAATTTTCTTCATCGGGCTTTTGACATTTTTAAAGGTGGATCAATTTTTTCAAAATGTTTTTGTTTGCAATTTTCAAAATTTTCTCTGTTAAGCTTTTGACATTTTTGGAATTTAACCTTTTTTTAATCTTTTTCACATTTTGTTCCTTTAACCTAATTGATCATTACAAGATTTTATTTTAAGATTAAGTCCATTTTTGCAATTTTATTTTTTGTCTTTTGGATTTTACTAAACTCAATTTCGAACCATTCTGGATTTTCCTAAACTCAATTTAAAAATTTGAACCATTTTCGATTTTCCTGAACTAAATTCAAAATTTTAATTTTATTTTCTGTTACTTTGGATTTTTTTAAACTCAATTTCAAATTTCAAACCATTTTGGATTTTTTGCTTTTGACGTTTTCGAAGTTTCAAATTTTGAACCATTCTGGATTTTTCTAAACTCAATTTCAAAATTTAAAATTTTCACATATGATTTTGAGGTTTTTCGAGTTTGCTCAATTTTTTAAAATTATGTTCATTTATGATTTTGAAAATTTTCTTCATCAAGCTTTTGACATTTTTGAAATTTATCCTTTTTAAACTTTTCTTCTCATTTTGTTCCTTTAAAATATTGGGTTTTTTCTTTTTGAACTTTTTTCTCATTTTGCTCTTTTAAAATATTTTATCTTTTCCTTTTGAACTTTTTTCTCATTTTGTTCCCGTAAAATATTTGATCTTTTCTTGATTAGATTAAATCTGTTTTTGAAATTTTGTTTTTCGTCATTTTGAAATTTCTTAAGCTCAATTTCAAATTTTCAACCATTTTGGATTTCTTAAACTCAATGTCAAATTTGCAAATTTTGTCGTATAAGCTTTTAACGTTTTCGAAGTTTAATCTACTTCTAGAATTATTTTAATCAATTTCAAAATTAGGACCATTTTGGATTTTCCTAAACTCCATTTCAAATTTTAAAATTTTTGTCACTTAAGCTTTCGACATTTTTTGAATTTATCCTTTTTGAAACTTTTTTTATCATTTTGCTCGCTTAAAATATTTGATCTTTTCTTAATTTTATTTTTAAATTACTTCCCGTTGGAAATTTTAATTGTCATTTTTGAATTTCCTAAACTCAAATTCAAGATTTGAACCAATTTAGATCTTCTTATATTTGATGTTTTATAAATATTATGCTTTGAACTATTTTGGATCTTCTCAAACTCATTTGTGAAATTTAAAATCACGTCGCTTAAGATTTTGAAGTTGTAATAGCTTGATCAATTTTTAAAAATTATTTTCCTTCACGATTTTGAAAATTTTATTCACGAAGCTTTCAATGTTTTTGAAATTTAACTTTTTTCTACCTTTTCTCAATTTTTTAAAAATATTTGATCTTTTCAAGATTTCATTTTCAGATTATATCCGTTTTCGAAATTTTTATTTTTCATCATTTAAGATTTTCCTAAACTCAATTTCAAAGTTTGAACCAATTTGGATTGTCTTAAATTCAATTTCAAAATTTGAAATTTCATCATGACATTTTTGGAGTTTTCTTAATTTTTTAAAGTTATTTTCATCAATTTCAAAATTTGAACCATTCTTCATTTCCCTAAACTCAATTTCTAACTTTAAAATTTTTGTCGCTTAGGCTTTTGACTTTTTTAAAGTTTGATCGATTTTTAAAATTATTTTCATTTAACATTTTTGAAAGTTTTCTTCCTCAAACTTCCGACATTTTTAGAATTTATCCTCTTTTAAGTTTTTTTTTTCGCATTTTGTTTGTTTACAATAATTCGCCTTCTCATGGTTTTATTTTCAGATTACATCCGTTTTTGAAATTTTATTTTTCTTCATTTCAGAGTTTCCTAAACTCAATTACAAATTTTGAGCCAATTTTGATTTTCTTAAACATAATTTCAAATTTAAAAATATTTTCATCTAATCTTTTGATATTTTTGAAGTTTCAACTATTTTTTAAAATGCTTTTCTCATTTTGTTCCTTTAAAAATATTTTATCATTACTTGATTTTATTTTCAGAATACATCTATTTTTAAAATATTATTTTCCGTCGTTTTCGGATTTCCTAAACTCAATTTCAAATCCTGAACTAATTTGAATTTTCTTAAAATTTGATTTCTAATTATAAAATTTTGTCCGTCAAGCTTTTGACGTTTTTGAGGGTTCTTCGATTTTTTAAAATTATTTTCATCAATTTCAAAATTTGAACTATATTGAATTTTCAAAAATTGAATTTCAAATTTTAAAATTTTGACGAGCTATTGAAGTTTTTCAACTTTGTTCAATTTTTTAAAATTATGTTCCTTTTTACGATTTTGAAAAATGTCTTTTTCTTTTTTAACTTTTTTCTCATTTCGTTGCTTTAAAATATTGGATCGTGTCTTTTTGAGCCTTCTTCGCCTAATTTAAAATTTTGAACCATTTTGGATTTCTTAAACTAAACTCCATTTCAAAATTTGAAATTATTGTCATATAGTTTAACCAATTTTTTAAAATTATTTTCATTTTCAATTTTGAAAATTTTCTTCGTCAAGCTTTTAACATATTCGGAATTTATCCTTTTTAATATCGATTAAGCTTTTGGCATTTTTAAAAAGTTGAACACTTTCTAAAAAATATTTTCATTTCTAAACTTTGAACCGTTTCAAATTTTCTTAAACTCAATTTCAAATTTAAAATTTCACCACATATGCCTTTAAAGTTTTTAAAGTTCGTTCAATTTTTTAAAATTGTGTTCGTTTTTACAATTTTGAAAATTTTCTCTTATCCTTTTTTAACTTTTTTTTTTCATTTTGTTCCATTAACATATTCGATCTTTTTTTTTTAAACCTTTTTTTCAAATTTAATTTTACATCATTTTCGAATTTCCTAAACTCAAATTCAAAATTTGAAAGTTTCATTAATTTTTTAAAACTTTTTTCTCATTTTGTTTTTTAAAATACTTTATCTTTTCTTAATTTCAGTTTCAGATTACACCCTTTTTCATAAAATATTTAAAATAGCAAAGCACATGGAGTTTGTGGCCATCAAACTAGTAGATTCGGGATGTAAAAACTTCTATAAATCATCCAAGCAAGTTAACCATACAAGCGATCAGTTTAGAAAATCTCAAACGAAAGAAATTCGGTAAAAAAGAAGGTCAATTACATGATCTCCATTGCTCATATACAAATAAAAAATTACATATAGCTAGAATTAGCAACAAACTTTTAGAAAAATCAAATGGTAACTATTAACGCAAGAAAAAATATAATCATACAACAAAAAAAATATTACACAATATATAACATCATTCACAAGATAAAATAGGTCAGTGCGCGTACTAAAGGTCATTAAACATTAAACAACTTATACAACGCGCGGTAGAACCAGCAATTATCTTTGTCATTTTTCTCAAAATTTGAAATTATGCTGATTAAGCTTTTGACATTTTTAAAAGGTTGAACATTTTCTAAAAAATATATTCTTTTTCAAATTTTGTATTTTTTCAAATTTTCCCAAACTCAATTTCGAAATTTAAAATTTCGCCACTTAAGCTATTGAAAATTTTCAAGTTTTGTCCAATTTTTTAAAATTATGTTCATTTTCACAATTTTGGAAATTTTCTTTTATCCTTCTTTAACTTTTTTCTCATTTTGTTCCTTTAAAATATTTGATCTTTTCTTCTTGGACTTTTTTTCCAAATTTTATTTTACGCCATTTTTGAATTTCCTAAACTCAATTTTAAAATTTGAAACTTTCATCACTTACTTAAGACTTTTTTCTCTTATTGTTCTTTTAAAATATTCTATTTTTCTTGATTTTATTTTCAAATTACATCCTTTTTTACAAAATTTTTAAAATAGCAAAAAAATTGAGTTTGTGGTCATCCAGCTAATAGTTACGGGATGTAAAAACTTCTACAACTCATCCAAGCAAGTTAACCATATGAGAAATCAGTTTTGACAATTTTCGGTGGAAGAGATTCGACAAAAAAGATGTTCAATTACAGGATCTCCATCGCTCATATACAAATATAAGATTACAGATGGATAGAATTATCTATAAACTTACAGAAAAATCTAATAGTCATAACTATTAAAGGAAGAAAAAATATAACCCGATAACACAAAAAATATTACTCTCTCGCTCTCTCTTCTCTCTCTCTCGCTCTCTCTCTCTCTTTATATATATATATATATATAACACCATTTGCAATACGAAATAGGCCAGCACGTGTATAAAATGTCATTTAACATTAACCTTCTTTAAAATTATGTTCGTTTTTACAATTTTGAAAATTTTCTTTTAACCTTCTTTAATTTTTTTTTCATTTTGTTCCTTTAACATATTTGATCTTTTCTTTTTGAACTTTTTTTTCCAATTTAATTTTTCATCTTTTTGGAATTTCCTAATATCAATTTTTAAATTTGAAAGCTTCATAAATTTTTTAGAACTTTTTTCTCATATTGTTTTTTTAAAATACTTTGTCTTTTCTTGATTTTCATTTTCCGATTACACCCTTTTTCACAAAATATTTAAAATTGCAAAGCACATTAAGTTTGCGGTCATCCAACTTGTAGATTTCGGATGCAAAAACTTCTAGAACTCATCTAAGCAAGTTAACCGTATGAGCAATCAGCTTAGAAAATCTCAAGTGAAAGAAATTCGGTAAAAAAGACAGTCAATTGCATGATCTCCATTGCCCGTATACAAATAGAAAATTACATATGGCTAGAATTACCAACAAACTTACAGAAAGATCAAATAGTAACTATTAAAGTAAAAAAAGATATAATCTGACAACACAAGAAATATTACTCAATATATAACACCATTCGCAAGATAAAATAGGCCAGTGCGCCTACCAAAGGTCATTATACAATAAACAAAAATACCGCGGATGGTAGAACCAATATTTATCTTTGTCATTTTTCTCAAATTTTGAAATTATGCTGATTAAGCTTTCAGCATTTTTAAAAGGTTGAACATTTTGTAAAAAATATATTCGTTTTCAAATTTTGAACTGTTTCAAAATTTCCTAAACTCACTTTCGGAATTTAAAATTTCACCACTTAAGCTTTTGAAAATTTTCAAGTATTGTCCAATTTTTTAAAATTATGTTCGTTTTTACAATTTTGAAAATTTTCTTTTATCCTTCTTAACTTTTTTCTCATTTTGTTACTTTAAAATATTTGATCTTTTCTTCTTGAACTTTTTTTCCAAATTTTATTTTACGTCATTTTCGAATTTCCTAAACTGAATTTCAAAATTTGAAACTTTCATCACTTACTTAAGACTTTTTTCTCATTTCGTTCTTTTAAAATATTTTGTTTTTTCTTGATTTTATTTTTAGATTACATCCTTTTCCACAAAATATTTAAAATAGCAAACCACATTGAGTTTGTGGTCATCCGACTAATAGATATGGGATGTAAAGACTTTTACAACTCATCCAAACAAGTTAACCATATGAGAAATCAGTTTAGAGAAATTCGAGTGAAAGAGATCCGGCAAAAAAGACGTTCAGTTACAAGATCTCCATCGCCCATGCACAAATTTAAAATTACAGATGGCTAAAATTACCTATAAACTTACAAAAAAAATCTAATAGTCATAACTATTAAAGTAAGAAAAAAATAACTAGATAACACAAGAAATATTACCCCATATATATACATATGTATATAACACGATTCACAACAAAAAATAGGCCAACACGTGTACAAAAAGTCATTAAACATTAAATAGATATACAACACGCGGTAGAATTGGCAGTTTTCTTTGTCATTTTTCTCAAAATTTTAAATTATGCAGATTAAGTTTTTGGCGTTTTTAAAAAGTTGATCATTTTCTAAAAAATATTTTCATTTTCAAATTTTGAACCGTTTCAAATTTTCCTAAACTCAATTTAAAATTTTAAGATTTCACCACTTAAGCTTCTAAAGTTTTTAAAGCTTGTTCAATTTTTTAAAATTATGTTCGTTTTTACAATTTTGAAAATTTTCTTTTAACCTTCTTTAATTTTTTTTTCATTTTGTTCCTTTAACATATTTGATCTTTTCTTTTTGAACTTTTTTTTTCGAATTTAACTTTACATCATTTTGGGATTTCCGAAACTCAATTTTAAAATTTGAAAGCTTTATAAATTTTTTAGAACTTTTTTCTCATTTTAATTTTTTTAAAATACTTTGTCTCTTCTTGATTTCATTTTCAGATTACACCCTTTTTCACAAAATATTTAAAATTTCAAAGCACATTGAGTTTGTGGTCATCCAACTTGTAGATTCCAGATGTAAAAACTTCTACGACTCATCCAAGCAAGTTAACCGTACAAGCAATCAATTTAGAAAATCTCAAGCGAAAGAAATCCGATAAAAAAAAGACGGTCAATTAAATGATCTTCATTGCCCATATACAAATAGAAAATTACATATGCCCAGAATTACCAACAAACTTAAAGAAAAATCAAATAGTAACTATTAAAGCAAGAAAAAATGTAAGCAGACAACACAAGAAGTATATAAGACCATTCGTAAGATAAAATAAGACAGTGCACGTACCAAAGGTCATTAAACATTAAACAAATATACAACGCGTGGAAGAACCAGCAGTTATCTTTGTCATTTTTCTCAAAATTTGAAATTATGCTGATTAAGCTTTTGACATTTTTAAAAGGTTGAACATTTTCTAAAAAATATACTCTTTTTCAAATTTTGAATCGTTTCAAATTTTTCCCAACACAATTTCGAAATTTAAAATTTCGCCACTTAAGCTTTTGAAAATTTTCAAGTTTTGTCAAAATTTTTAAAATTATGTTCGTTTTCACAATTTTGGAAAATTTCTTTTATCCTTCTTTAACTTTTTCCTCATTTTGTTCCTTTAAAATATTTTGTCTTTTCTTGATTTCATTTTCAGATTTCACCCTTTTTCACAAAATATTTAAAATAGCAAAGCAGATTGAGTTTCTGGTCGTCCAACGAGTAGACACGGGATGTAAAAGCTTCTACAACTCATCCAAGCAAGTTAACCATACAAGCAATGAATTTAGAGAATTTCCGGTGAAAGAAATTCGGTAAAAAAAAGGTCCATTGCCCATATACAAATAGAAAATTACAGATGACTGGAATTAGCAATAAACTTTTCGAAAAATCAAAAATTCTAACTATTAAAGTGAGAAAAAAATAATCAAACACAAGAAATATTACTCTATAAAATTGTGTTCGTTTTTACAATTTTGCAAATTTTCTTTTATCCTTCTTTTAACTTTTTTTTTTCATTTTGTTCCTTTAACATATTCGATCTTTTCTTTTTGTATTTTTTTTTCAAATTTAATTTTACATCATTTTAGAATTTCCTAAAATTAACTTCAAAATTTGAAAGTTTCATCAATTTTTTAAAACTTTTTTCTCATTTTGTTTTTTAAAATACTTTGTCTTTTCTTGATTTCAGTATCGGATTAGACCTTTTTTCACAAAATATTTAAAATAGCAAAGCACATTGAGTTTGTGGCCACCCAACTAGTAGATTCTGAATGTAAGGACTTCTACAACTCATCCAAGCAAGTTAATCGTACAAGCAATCAGTTTAGAAAATCTCAAGCGAAAGAAATTCGGAAAAAAAGATGGTCAATTACATGATCTCCATTGCCCATATATAGATAGAAAATTACATATGGTCAGAATTACCAACAAACTTACAGGAAAATCAAATAGCAACTATTAAAGCAAGAAAAAATATAATCCGACAACACAAGAAATATTACTCAATATATAACACCATTCGCAAGATTAAATAGGTCAGCACGCGTACCGAAGGTCATTAAACATTAAACAAATATACAACATGCTCATTAAGCTTTTGACAATTTTAAAACGTTGAACATTTTCTAAAAAATATATTTGTGTTCAAATTTTGAACAGTTTCAAATTTTCTTAAACTCAATTTCGAAATTTAAGAATTCGCCACTTAAGCTTTTGAAAATTTTCAAGTTTGTCCAATTTTTTAAAATTATGTTCGTTTTCATAATTTTGGAAATTTTCTTTTATCGTGCTTTAACTTTTTTCTCATTTTGTTCCTTTAAAATATTTGATCTTTTCTTCTTGAACTTTTTTTCCAAATTTTATTTTACGTCATTTTGGAATTTCCTAAACCCACTTTCAAATTTTTAAACTTTCACCACTTATTTAAAACTTTTTTCTCATTTTGTTCTTTTAAAATATTTTGTTTTTTCTTGATTTTATTTTCAGATTACATCCTTTTTTGCAAAATATTTAAAATAGTAAAACGCATTGAGTTTGTGGTCATCCAACTAGTAGTTACGGGATGTAAAAACTTCTACAACTCATCCAAGCAAGTTAACCATATGAGAAATCAGTTTAGAAAATTTCCATTGAAAGAGATCCGGCATAAAAGACGTTCAATTACAGGATCTTCATCGCCCATATACAAATATAAAATTACAGATTGCTAGAATTGCCTATAAACTTACAGAAAAATCAATAGTCCTAACTATTAAAGCAAGAAAAAATATGACTAGATAACACAAGAAATATTACTCTATATATACATATATAATACCATTCGCAACACAAAATGGGCCAGCACGTGTACAAAAGGTCATTAAACATTAAACAGATAAACAACTCGCGGTAGAATCAACACTTTTCTTTGTCATTTTTCTCAAAAGTTGAAATTATGCTAATTAAGCTTTTTACCTTCTTAAAAAGTTGATCATTTTCTAAAAAATATTTTCGTTTTCGAATTTTGAACTGTATCGAATTTTCCTAAACTCAATTTCCAATTTTAAGATTTCACCACTTAGGCTTTTGAAGTTTTTAAAGTTTATTCAATTTTTTAAAATTATGTTCATTTTTACAATTTTGTAAATTTTCTATTAACCTTCTTTAATTTTCTTTTCATTCTGTTCCTTTAAAATATTTGATATTTTCTTTTTGAACTTTTTTTTTTCGAATTTAACTTTGCATCATTTTGGAATTTCCTAAACTCAATTTTAAAATTTAAAAGTTTCATAAATTTTTTAGAACTTTTCTCTCATTTTATTTTTTTAAAATACTGTCTTTTCTTGATTTCATTTTGAAATTACACCCTTTTTCCCAAAATATTTAAAATTGCAAAGCACATTGAGTTTGTGGTCATTCAACTTGTAGATTCCGGATATAAAACTTCTACAACTCATCCAAGCAAGCTAACCGTACAAGCAATGAGTTTAAAAAATCTCAAACGAAAGAAATTCGGTAAAAAACAAGGTCAATTGCATGATCTCCATTGCTCATATACAAATAGAAAATTACATATAGCTGGAATTAGCAACAAACTTTTAGAAAAATCAAATGGTAACTATTAACGCAAGAAAAAATATAATCATACAACAAAAAAATAATACACAATATATAACATCATTCGCAAGATAAAATAGGTCATTGCGCGTACTAAAGGTCGTTAAAGATTAAACAACTTATACAACGCGCAGTAGAATCAGCAATTATCTTTGTCATTTTTCTCAAAATTTGAAATTATGCTGATTAAGTTTTTGACATTTTTAAAAAGTTGAACATTTTCTAAAAATTATATTATTTTTCAAATTTTGAATTTTTTCAAATTTTCCCAAACTCAATTTCGAAATTTAAAATTTTGCCACTTAAGCTATTGAAAATTTTCAAGTTTTGTCCAATTTTTTAAAATTAGGTTCGTTTTCACAATTTTGGAAATTTTCTTTTATCATTCTTTAACTTTTTTCTCATTTTGTTCCTTTAAAATATTTGATCTTTTCTTCTTGGACTTTTTTTCCAAATTTTATTTTACGTCATTTTTGAATTTCCTAAACTCAATTTCAAAATTTGAAACTTTCATCACTTACTTAAGACTTTTTTCTCTTTTTGTTCTTTTAAAATATTCTATTTTTCTTGATTTTATTTTCAGATTACATCCTTTTTTACAAAATTTTTAAAATAGCAAAAAAATTGAGTTTGTGGTCATGCAACTAATAGTTACGGAATGTAAAAACTTCTACAACTCATCCAAGCAAGATAACCGTATGAGAAATCAGTTTTGAGAATTTCCGGTGAAAGAGATTCGACAAAAAAGATGTTCAGTTACAGGATCTCCATCGCCCATATACAAATATAAAATTATAGATGGCTAGAATTACCTATAAACTTACAGAAAAATCTAATAGTCATATCTATTAAAACAAGAAAAAATATAACCCAGTAAAACAAAAAATATTAATCTCTCTCTTTCTCCCTCTCTCTCTCTCTATATATATAACACCATTTGCAACACAAAATAGGCCGGCACGAGTATAAAATTTTCATTAAACAGTAACGTTCTTTAAAATTATGTTCGTTTTTACAATTTTGAAAATTTTCTTTTAGCCATCTTTAATTTTTTTTCCATTTTGTTCCTTTAACATATTTGATCTTTTCTTTTTGAACATTTTTTTTAAAATTTAATTTTACATCTTTTTGGAATTTCCTAATCTCAATTTTAAAATTTGAAAGCTTCATAAATTTTTTAGAACTTTTTTCTCATTTTATTTTTTTAAAATAAATTATCTTTTCTTAATTTCATTTTCAGATTACACCCTTTTTCACAAAATATTTAAAATTACAAAGCACATAGAGTTTACGGTCATTCAACTTGTAGATTCCGAATGCAAAAACTTCAAGCAAGTTAACCGTATAAGCAATCAGTTTAGAAAATCTCAAGCGAAAGAAATCCGGAAAAAAAGACGATCAATTATATGATCTCCATTGCCCGTATACAAATAGAAAATTAAATATGTCTAGAATTACCAACAAACTTACAGAAAAATCAAATAGTAACTATTAAAGCAAGGAAAAGTATAATCCGACAACACAAGAAATATTACTCAATATATAACACCATTCGCAAGATAAAATAGGCCAGTGCGCATACCAAAGGTCATCACACAATAAACAAATATACCAGGGATGGTAGAACCAACAATTATCTTTATCATTTTTCTCAAATTTTGAAATTATGCTGATTAAGCTTTCAACATTTTTAAAAGGTTGAACATTTTCTAAAAAATATATTCGTTTTCAAATTTTGAACCGTTTCAAATTTTCCTTAATTCACTTTCGAAATTTAAAATTTCACCACTTAAGCTTTTGAAAATTTTCAAGTTTAGACCACTTTTTTAAAATTATGTCGTTTTTACAATTTTGAAAATTTTCTTTTATCCTTCTTTAACTTTTTTCTCATTTTGTTTCTTTAAAATATTTGATCCTTTCTTCTTGAACTTTTTTTCCAAATTTTATTTTATGTCATTTTGGAATTTTCTAAACTCAATTTCAAAATTTAAAAATTTCAACACTTAAAACTTTTTTCTCATTTCGTTCTTTGAAAATATTTTGTTTTTTCTTGATTTTATTTTCATATTACATCGTTTTTTGCAAAATATTTAAAATAGCAAAACATGAGTTTCTGGCCATTCAATGAGTAGGCACGGGATGTAAAAACTTCTACAACTCATCTAAGCAAGTTAATTATACAAGCAATAAATTTAAAAAATCTCCGGTGAAAAAAATCCCATAAAAAAGATGGTCAGTTACAGAATCTCCATTGCCCATATACAAATAGAAAATTACAGATGACTAGAATTAGCAATAAACTTATTGAAAAATCAAAAAGTCTAAATATTAAAGTAAAAAAAAAAAATCAAATAACACAAGAGATATTACTCTATGCGTAACGCCATTCGCAAGACAAAATAGTCAGCACGTGTACCATAGGTTATTAAACATTAAATACATATACAACGCGTGGTAGAACCTACAGTTGCCTTTGCTATTTTTCTCGAAATTTGAAATAATGTTGATTATGCTTTTGGCATTTTTAAAAGGTTCATCTTTTTCTAAAAAATAT
>JAXCLR010005518.1:0-14556 GCA_035584095.1 Annona squamosa | reverse complement strand
TATATATTTTATTAATATATTACCTAGGGTTTACAACCCTAGGGTTTCATACATGTGTCTAAGATCGGGGTTTCACAGACAAATACAAATATTGAATCAAATAAAGAAGGCTACACTTTACAGATTGTGTAGGCTGGTTTCAACTCCTAGAAGAACTTGTAAAAGAAAGGATTCGATCAACATTGGAGCTTATAGCAAGTTTGAGCTTAATTCTTCACTTGAAACTTATGTTGTTCACTTAATGCTTGGAGAAAATAATAGTCAGATCTTAGTAATTTCTTTCTCTAACCTCTAGCACATTCACTTGAATGCTTATTTATAATGGTGGAGTAAATTCTAAGGTTCGGAGGTAGGTGGAGCGCATTTAATGTGCCTACGTTCGAATTTTTCCTACCATTGTGACCTAAGTCGTAGGTAAAGTCGACTTTGGGTGCGACTTCACCTAAGTCACATACTAGAGTCGACTTCAGGTGCGACATCAATTTCTAGCAAAGACTTCAAGTTCCACTTTAGGTCAACTTGGCCTTGGACTTGACCCAAGTCGTGGGTGAAGTTGACTTCGGGTACAACTTCACTTTTTGTATGCACTTGTTGGAGCTTGGATTTTTTGAATGTGATCTTGGTATCTTGATATTCATCACATATTGTTTGTCCATTAATATTCTTAAACTTGAAAGTTGAATCTTGGAACTTGACATGTTCATCTTTCCTTGGAGGTTTGTCTTCATGTCTTGATCGTAGAGTAATTTAATTGGAATTCATAGAAGTAGTCCAATGATTATCCCTTGACATATATACTTGTCTTGAATGATTAAATTGGGCACATCTGTTTGTCTGGACTATGTATATCTTCATCTTGACTTAAGTCGAGTATTTTAGGCGATTTGGGTTTCAACTTCGCTCAAGTTGCATGTGGAGTCGGTCTAGGGATACAACTTCACCTAACTCGCACATGGAGTCTACTTCGATTGCGACTTCGCCTGTCTTGGTTCTCAAATTTAGTGCTAGAAGGTTTGAGCATCTGAAGTCGAAGGTGACTCGACTTGGGTTTGTGACTTCACCCAAGTCATAGTTGGATTCCACTTGGACTATGACTTCACCTGTCTTGATTCCAAATTCTAGCGCTGGAAGGTTTTGCTCTTTCTGAAGTTGATCTTGAAGTCGACTTGAGTATCGACTTCACTCAAGTCAATGGCTAGTCGACTTGACTTTGCGACTTGGTCTGTCTAGTGCTAAAATTTAAACTTGCTAGCCTTTCAGCAATTTCAACAAGTTATATTAGTACCCTGATCATTCTCAAAGCCAGTTGTTAATCATCAAAACATAGATTGTGCTTAATTTGCCATTGATTCCAACAATCTCCCTCCTTTTGATGATTGACAAAACTAATTTGAATTATACCTTTCGTTTACTTCAAACATTAATATTTGATCCTTATTTTAGTACTTTAAAGCATACATGAGTCATTTGCATTGCATTTCTAAATTAATGAAATCAGCATATTATAGTAAATGCATACAAAGCATAAGTTATGTTCATTCAACCATTTCAATTCATCCAAAACATAACATTTAATATATAACCAAGCATTTGATACAATGCAAAGCAAAGAAATGCAAAATGACCTATATGTACAAACTACCCGTCTCATGAAAGTAAACTAACCTAAAACTCAAAACTCTCTCCCCCTTTTTGTCAATGAGTCAAAAAGGAGATAGGAAAATTGGGATTAAGTGAACTGGAAAGTAGATATGGGATAGGATGATCGACAAGGAGATGGGGTAGGCCTAATGTGGGTAAAGGAGTAAAAAGACGATAGAGGCTAGGCAGTGGG
Organism: Annona squamosa; assembly: GCA_035584095.1. Classification (NCBI taxonomy): domain Eukaryota; kingdom Viridiplantae; phylum Streptophyta; class Magnoliopsida; order Magnoliales; family Annonaceae; genus Annona; species Annona squamosa. Next base: position 12,722 of record JAXCLR010005518.1, on the reverse strand, counting down.
TGTAGCCCGCATTGATTTGCAAACAAAAGGATCCATATTAGGCATTGGGTGAACGCTACTGCTCCCCGATGCAAGCCAATACTTGATAGTTCGTAAGTTGTGATCCATGCAGTCTGGTCGGGAATGCATATCCATGATTGCTGTATGGATCCCGGCTAGCTAGGATGTAATCCTATCCTCCATCTGCTCCAAATGCTCTCGGATGGCATGAACTGAACTATCCCAAGTCGACAAATGTGGACACAAATTGGGGATCTATGAGCCTCTAGGAGAGCATGACCCATGTGATTGGGGCAATGCAGGCTCTGCAGGTACAGTCAATGGTGGAGACGGGGTTGCCTGCTATTGTGGAGATGAAGGGGACTGCTCCCCCTCAAAATGTGCACCTCTCGCGTCTTCGTAGGCTGGTTGTCCTATTCTTTCCCGAATCCTTTCGGCCCAAAAATCCTCCACATTGATTTTTATTCTTTGCAAAAGTGCCTTGTTTATCGCATTGGTTGTCTTTAGGACTTCAAACGGCTCGTCATCAAGACAACACCGAGGTAATGCATAAATTTTCTGATCCAAGTTCCATATGGTAACACACCTTGTGAGTTGTCTTTCTTTAAGGCTAATGCTTTTAGCAATAATGCAAGTAAGCTGACTTTGACTCGGTTGTCAATTTTTCATCAAATTTCATCTTCCGATGGGTTGAGTTGGTTCCAACCTCCTCCTTTAGGGTATATGCAATGAGCGATCAAGAATTTAAGAACCCTCAATCTTGGAGATAGATCCATATAATGGAGAAATTTGACCCCTGGGTGATACTTATTGCTCTTAGTTAGCTAATTGTACATCTGTGTGATGGTTAACCCTTCGAGAATATTCTCCTTCGCTTTAGGAACATCCAAAATATGCGTATTTCTATGGATTACATTGTCCCTATGAGTTCAATTTTTGATACCCAAGTTTATCTCTTTTCCTTTCACAAAAGTCAGGTAATTCTCCGGATCCCAAAGGTAATAGAATACTTGAGTTAGATCAGGGTATACCCTGTCATCAGCTTTTAGAAGCCCAATCCATCCCTGAAAGTCATGTAGCTCCTATCTTCCAAACTCATAGTCTCGCAGAAACTTCAAATCAATAATCTTAGGGATAAAAATCTTACGCTCATAAAAGCTCTTGTAGAACCGGCTATGCTCCCACTCGGTTCTAAAGTATGTCGTTGGCATCTTAAGCACTTGTCCCTTCTGTGTTGGGGTGTCTTGCCTATTTGCGGCCAATAATGTCTTGTTACTTGATCTAGATTCAGATTGGGCTGTCGGGGTGCCAATGAGGATGGATTAGCCTCGCAGAAATGCACACGGCATCCTTCAGATGCGGAGGCGTCCTCTCGAACCCGTTTGGATGGGGTTCGTTGCCGGTGGGGTATTCCCTCGCCTATGTTCGATTTGGATAGCCTGGATACGACCAATTTTGAAGGCTTGGCTATGGGATTAGTTTTGATGGGAGTTTTAAGATGGATCTCTAAATTGGATTTTGAGAGTGGGATGGAAGTGGAAAAAGCTTGAAGTGGAGTGAGATAGAGAGATTGGATTAAGAGGCTAAGTTGGCTCGATGGAAAAAGAGAGGGAGAACTGTGAGAGAGAGAGAAAGAGATCTAGAGAGGAAATCGGTGGCCGAAATGGTTGCCAGGGTTGGTGACAGTCGTCGAACAAGGAGAATTTGAGAGAGAAAGAGAGAAGGAAATGATGAGACAACAAGAAGAAAGCGAGAAAAAAAGGAAGAACAAAGGTAGCTAAAATGGGAAATCGGAGAGAGCTGGGAGCAAGATGAAAACTGGATGGAGTTTTTCAGAGAATGAGAAATGAAGGAAGTAAAGAAAGAAGAAGAAGAGGAAGACAATCGCACGGGAAACCCAAGCGGCGCCGTGTTGGAGTTAACTTGCCCTAACCGAAGTCGACTTCACTTCATGTGGAGTCGACTTTACCCTTTCCGAAGTTGACTTGGATTTTGTGGAGTTGACTTGGGATAACTAAAGTCGACTTGGCTTTCCAGACTTGATTTTTCTAAGATACTTCCCCTATCATATTATGCTTCTAATCAAACTCAATCACACCCATATCATTCCTAATTTTATGAAATGATTCTTTTGCTAAAGGTTCGGTAAAAATATATGCAATTTGGTCCTCTATTTTCACATATTTTAAACAAATATCATGATTTTCAACATGTTCATGAATGAAACGGTGTCTTACACCTGTATGCTTCGTTCTAGAATGCAAGATAGGATTTTTGGTCAAACAGATTGCACTAGTATTATCACATATAATTGGAATATCATGATATCAACACCATAGTCCCTAAGTTGTTGTTTCATCCAAAATAATTGGACACAACAGCTCCCAGAGGCTATATATTCAGTAGTTAGAGCAACACTAGTCTATTTTCTTAAAACTATGAAACCAACATGCTTCCAAGAAATTGACATGTTACACTAGTGCTTTTTCTATCAACTTTGTAACCAACAAAATTTGCATCCTAGTAGTCGATTAGATCAAATATTGACTCTTTTGGATACCATAGTCCTAGATTAATGATATTTATCAAATATCTAAAAATTCTTTTTACGGCTATTAAATGTGATTCTTTAGGATATGATTGAAATCTAGAATACATGCAAACACTGAATAAAATATGTAGTCTAAAAGCAGTTAAATATAGTAATGACCCTATTATGCTTCTATATAATCTTTGTTCAACAGATTTGTCCTTTTCATCCTTGTCGATCTTGATGGTTGAACTCATTGGTATGTTTGTGCCTTTGCTATTCTGCATTTCAAACTTCTTCAACATTTCCTTGACCTACTTGGACAGATTTATGAAAATCCTTCTACTTGTTACTAATTTGCAGCCCAAGGAAAAATTTCAATCCTCCCATCATGCTCATTTTAAATTCATTCTGTATAATCTTAGAAAATTCTTATTACAGAGTTTCATTAGTAGCACCAAATATTATATCATCTACTTAAATTTGAACAATTAAAATATTTTTATCTTTATACTTGATGAACAATGTTGTATAAACTTTCTTCTTTGAAGTTCATGATCAATCAAAAATTTAGTCAACCTTTCATACCAAGCTCATGAAGCTTTTTTTTGTCCATATAGTGCTTTTGTTAATTTAAAAATATATTTTGATTGATCCTTTTCTTCAAATTCATGAGGTTGTTCAACATAAACTTCTTCATTCAAATAACCATTTAAAAATTCACCTTTTACATCCATTTGAAACAATTTGAAATCCATGTGAGAAGCAAATGCTAGTAAGATATGTATGACTTCTAATCTAGCCATAGGAGCATATGATTCTTCAAAATCAATTTTCTCTTCTTGAGAATATCCTTTGGCTATTGATCTAGCTTTATTTTTCACCACAAGTCTGTTGGTCCCGAGTTTATGGCAAAACCCAAGAGGGGAGGGGTGAATTGGGTTCTTAAAAATTCTTTGGTAAATCAAAACTTAACCCCTTTAAAGTTTTAATCCCCTTGAATGTAACAAATAGACAGCAATAAGATAATGAAAGCGATAGTGAAAAATAGTAGACAAGATTTATAGTGGTTTGGGCACCCTTTCCCTACTCCACTCTTCTAAGCTCACACACCCTTATGACTTGGGTTCCACTTATGTATTCCATAAATACAACTAGAGTCTCCGCTCTCTTCTAGATTCTAGCTCTAGGGGGCATATACAACTAGAGCCTCTGCTCTCTTCTAGATTCTAACTCTAAGGGGCATATACAATCAACACAAGTAGGTGATGAGTTACACTCCAATCACAACTCTACTTGCAATGTCTCGGTTTGCACCACTAAACTCAAACCAAGCACTAAAAACAAATAATAAGATGGAAATAAAAGAAATCTACACTTTACAGATTTATGTAGCAAGTTTTAGCTCGAAGAAGAATCTGTAGAAGCAACCAATCGTATTGCGTTGAAGCAAACCGCAACTTTTAAGCTTGTTCTTCCTTTGAAAGTGTATAGATCACTCAATTGTAGAGAAAAGTAGATAAAAGCTCCTAATAGCACTTCTTTCCTCTTTTTCAGCTCTTTCTTGTGCATATCCACGCTTTCTTGAGTGTCTATATATAGAGGAGGGAGGATTTTGAACGTTATAGAGTTGGTTGACGCGTAATAAATGTCCAACATTCAAAAAATTCGAACGTTATGTTTCCAAGTCGCAGGTGGAGTTGACTTCGTCTACGACTTCGCCCAAGTCGCATGCTGCAGTCGACTTCGTGTGCGACTTCGGCTGTTCTTCGACTTCCAAGTCTATCTTCTGGGTTGACTTGGTTTGAGACTTGGCCTCAAGTTGATCTTGGAGTCGACTTGGTATGCGACTTTACTATTTTCTTGTGCCAAGTTAGTTTGATCTTTGTTGATATACCTCTTGTTTGCTTAACTCCTTTTTTATTTTTTTCTTTCAATACTATAAGCTTTATTTGTGCTAGATTTGCTTCAAGTCTTGTGAACTTGGAGAATTTGAATCTTGTATGGACAAATCCATCTTTGATTTGGAATGAATGAATTCATGTGTCTTGCTTACTTTAGACTTGAATTAATCTTCATATACTCAAGTTTGAGAAACTTGAGTTGTCTTCACCTTGAAGTGGACTTGCGCTTTTGATTTGAGCTTGAAAATATGTTAAAGTTGATTGCTAGAGTCGACTTTGCCTGTGACTTTACCCAAGTCGCATGTGGAGTCGACTTTAGTTGCAACTTCAGAAGTTTTGCTGCACAATTTTATCTTTGAAAGGAAGACGCCACTTCAAGTCGATTCTGGGGTCGACTTCATCTGCTACTTCGGTTGTTTTGTCCCCCAAAATCAACGCTAGAGAGAAAATGCTGCTTCAAGTCGATACTGGAGTCAACTTCCTCTGCGACTTGGCCTCAAGTCGCAAGTGGAGTCGACTTCATCTGCGACTTCGGTTGTTTTGTCCCCCAAAATCAATGTTGTCCATAAAGTACCTGTTGAAGTCGCTTATGGAGTCGACTTTGAGATCGACTTCGCCCTAAGTCGAAGTTGGAGTCGACTTGGGGATCGACTTGGGCTGATTTCTCATTTCTTAAGACATTCATTAAATTTATTAGTAATCATATCATACTCAAATTTGTATTTGTTGATCATCAAAACTTATGTTTTGGTCAATTTGTTTTTGTTTCAACTATTGTTTCCAACAATGTCCACTTTCATCTAATTTGTTCCTAAATACCCATTTGGTACAATAACCGTGCAATCTTTAGGTCTAAGAACTAGGTGTCATATATTTGTTCTTTCAAATTGATTAACCTCTTCTTGCATTATGGTGATTCAATTTTTATTACTAAGAGCTTGATCAATGGTCGTCGGTTTAATTTTGATACAAAAGTGAATTCTCCACAGATATTGTGTCTTGACCTTCTAGTTTTTACTCATTCACAGATATTACTAATGACTTGCTCAATTGGATGGTCATTTTTAAATTTTAAATCAGTTGGGGGTTTGTAAGAATTATTATCTTCACTTACCCTTTCTTCTATGGAATTTTCTTGTTTTGCCTTGGCTTCTCCTTGTTGCTCTTGTTGTTCCGCCTTTGCGTTCTTTGATTCCTCATTTGCATCACTTAATTCATCCACCTTTTTTGAAGTTTGGTTAAATTCATCAAAAATAAGTATTGATTCTTCTACTATTTGGTTTTTCTTGTTAAAGACTCTATATGCTTTGCTATTTGATGAATAACTAAGAAAAATTGCTTTATCACTTTTAGCATCTAATTTTCCTAAGTTGATCTTTTCATTGTTTAGCACATAGTAAGTACATTCAAAATCATGAAAATATGATATGTTTGACTTTCTAACTTTCCAAAGTTCATATGGGGTCTTTTTCAAGATTTCTCTAATGGTAACTCGATTTAATGCATGACAAGCTGTACTTACAATTTCACCCAAAAATCTTTTGGACAATTTACTCTCATTTAGCATAGTTCTAGCCATTTTTTATATTGTCCTGTTTTTCCTTTCAACAACCCTATTTTGTTTTGGGGGGGGGGGGTTCTTGGTGCAGAAAATATGTGTTGAATTCCTTTGTCATTGCAAAACTCTATGAATCGTTTATTTTCAAATTTACTACCATGATCACTTCTAATAGAAATAATTATTTTTTATTTTTATTTTCCACCAAATTTGAAAATGTGACAAATATAGAAAATGCTTCATCTTTTCTAGCTAAGAGTATTATCCATGTTAATCTTGAAAAATAATCAATAATTACAAATACATACTTTTTCCCAGCAAGGGTTAAAATGTTCGATGGCCTATAAAAATCCATATACAATAATTCATGTGACCTAGTCATTGAAATTTTCTTTTTGATAGAAAATGACATCTTAGGTTGCTTAGATAATTGACAAGTCTTACAAATTTTGTCCTTGTTATATTTAAGCTTTGGTAACGCTTCCACTAGACTCTTTTTCCACAAAGTTTTAATATTTGACATATTAATATGCTCAAGCCTCTTATGTCATATCCATGGATCATTTTCTATGGCTATTACCCATTTTCGATCAAGTTCATTGTGGAGCCCCAAAATCGAGCATCACATCCTGAGCCTTACCTCGGGATCGTTATTGATTGGTAAACGTGATCAGGATTGTTGCCTTATCACTATGCAGGTTTTACTGGATATTTATCCAATTTAAATACATTTTTACAAGAGTTTAATCCCTCATATTTTCATCTCAAGCATAACTAGGTCATTTCCAACCCATTATCACATACAAAGCATGCTGATAAAAAATACTTCATCAATTACATAAATCAGATGTCCCTACATGTATTAACAATAGTCATCAACGTAAAACATTCAAATAGTCATAATCATTCAACATGAATTTTTCTCACAACATAAGAGTTCTAAATTTTTCCATTTGCCTTATCCGGCTTGCACTTGCTCCTTCGCCATATCCATTTCTTCACCTGTCTTTGTGTTTGGAAAACAAAATCATGAGTCGAAACTCAACAAGCAAGCTATTTACATTTTACAGGCAATTCATTTTAGGCAACATTTTGCATTTAAAATCATCTTGGAAAGAAACTTATACCTTTTCAAAAGGTATGTCTTGAAAAACATGAATTTTGTACCCATCATGAGTACGATATGCATAATGTCATATAAAAATATAAACATATCCATCATATCTCCCTTAGTATGGAAGCTACCATTTGTTCACGTCATCTCCCATTTCAGAGAGGGCGCCGCTAGCCTTGAGCATATCTTAGTGACTTGGCCACACTAAGGGGGACAATCGGTCCGCTTATACCCTTCAAGTGGACCTAGTACCCTATGCATATGAACTTTTCATAAATCCATCTTTAACATGCTAGCATGATTTTTCAATTAGAAACATAGAATCACATCATTTTTCAATAACGTTTATCAAAGAAAATTTCATAATATCGCATTTGAAGTAAGAACATCATTGCAACATCATTTAACTAAGGAATGACCATCCTTAAATACCTCTAAAATATTTTCAATATTTATATCAAACAATTAGTACAAAATCACATTTATTCAAAGTAATTTAGGAAAGCAAAAATCATTTAGAAAATCTGCTTGCTTACCTGCGTTCCTTAGCTTTCTAACTCAGCTTTTTCTTTGCCTTTGCCTATATGAGAATAATATAATTTTTCATATATTTCTTTTTCTCGTATTTTGATTTAGTTTTCCAACCCATTTTCATTAACATATATCATTCATATGACTTCTCATGTCATTTTGCATACACTTAGCATATACTTGCACATTTCATTGATAGATACATAACATATTCACTCCCATAATTAGGGTAGCTATTCAACCATATAATAATCATTCAATACTTATTATTTATAGGTTCATTAACCTTCATTTTCCATTTTTCACTCCTTTTCCAAAATACACACATCGGTGCCTGTTTTAAGTACATGTTATCGCCTTAAGCTTCATTAATCAATTTCAAAATTGGAAGTTAAAATCATGTAATTTCAAAAAGATATATGATCATAAAATTCATCATAATTTCATGCATTTTTGCATAAAATTATATTTCACAAGTCACTCATCACCCATGCATATCTATCCATTCACATACGCCCATTTAGCAACACATACATGATGCATTTCATAGAATTTTCTAAGTCAGCAATTTAATCCATATTTCAGCTTTTTAATTACCCTTAATTACCACTACATTTAGAGTATTTTATGGGATTTAATTCCACTAATCATAGGTTCCCAAAACAGCAATTTTGGAACATATTTTTCACCCGTTTAACGTGTCTTTTGACACATGACCCTAAGTAGTTTTATAAAAAAATTTTAGCAATTAATCCTACTTTTCTTAATCCAAATCTAGGACATTAACACATATTTAATATTCATAAATTAATACCCTTCAACGCAGCAAGTTATTTACTCGTTTTGGGTCCCGTTTTCACTCCATTTATACATTGTTTCATAAATCTATATAAATCAGATTTTGAGCTTATTTTCCCAAATACTTTTAGGTATCAATAAAAACCTAAACCTAGGATATTTTACCCTACATATCATTCTCAAATCATGCAAACCAATTTCCATAGCATTTTTAACCTAAAAATGAAGACTTCGAGTCATTAACGTCACTTTGCATTCCATATTTTCTAAAATTCATGATTTAAGCTCAAATCAACATATGTATTTCATTATACATGATTAATAATGTAATCATATCATTCATTCAAAAAATAAACTTTTCATGGGGATTCAAGATTTAACAAGTTGAGTTTTCCACTCAATACACATGCTAAACTTCATTTTCAACCTCTAAAATATGGAAATTCATTCATAAATCTTATTATCAATCCCATATTCAATCAAAGGCATGTTAAATCATACTTTATAAATTCTTTAAGTATCCATTTCATATTCAAATTTTGAAGTTTAAAACTCAAGTTAAACAACTCAAAACAAAACATACACTTACTTGGTTTATGCTCTCCAAACCCTAATCACTTGGAAGAGTTTTCTCCACCAATTTTCCCTTCCTTTTCCCCTGATTTTCCTTATATTTTCCTCTTCCTTTTCTGGCCAAAAATGGACATGAGAGCTGCTGTTGTGCTTAGGATGAAAATCCAACACTTAGAAAATTTTTTCAAGCCTCAACTCAAGTGAACGTGCCCCATTTTATATGCTAGATTTATCCAGCTGTGGGCCCCAATTTTTGCTGCATTTTCCACATCACATAATGATCCCTTATCCCCCTCATGTGCTGGTTGATTTACAGCCAAGTAAAATTCATTTTTACAATTTTTTAAAAATTCAAAAATCTGCTTTTAATCAAAACCGTCCAACTGTTCAACTAGCACATCCATTGCTACCTTTATTTTCCAGTAATTTTTTATTTTTTATTAATCTCATTTAAGGATAAAACATACACCTAATTACTCTTTAATTCATGCATTAATTTTATATTAAAAAAACTTAACAAAATTGCAGCAAATCAGCATATTGAACCATGTTATTCACCCCTATATGTTGTCTACATTTTCACCTCTCCATTGCAGTTGCATTCCATGATTTTTTTTCATGGATTTTTCCATAATTGAATGTATATTCTCATGGCCCTACATGTACATGGATACATATTTTGTAAAATAAAAAAATCAAAATTATGCAACAATACAGCCCATGGACGTCCCCTATATGTCACCTTACCTATGCTCATGTTTGAGCACTTGTAGCTTCATAATAGTGGACATTTATTTCTGGATAATTCTTGCATTTTCATGTTTTATAATATTGCATAAAATACCCTCAAAATATGCTGCATTTGACACCTCATTTTCTATTAAAATGATACAATTATTTCATGTACTCAAGCATTAAATGAATGGTATTTTTGAGGTGTTAAAGTCAAGCATGCTCACTTTTCAATGCAGGTATTTTTCTAAATTTTTAAGCTTAATCCAAACCTTCCAAAATAAGCATCTCATAATTTCATTCAACCGTTTCAAATTTCATCTCAATCCGATTTTCCTAGCTCAAGTTATAGCCGTCTGAAGTTAATTGTTAAAATTGAGATGTGATCAATAAATCATTCTACTCATTTCATCAAGAATTTTCATGACCTAATAATTCCATAATACTAAACCCAACATCATCAACTACCATTTCAAATTTTACTTTCTCCCGTCATATGTCTTGAGCAGCCACTGTCCATAAAAGTACATATTATTAGCCTTAGCTCTAAGACAAACTTGAAAAATAAAATCAAGTGGAGCTTATCTTTGCGGTATCTATTTTATGGGTCCATTTGGCTTAGTTAACTATTAAAATTTACATTGGTCTATCCTTGAAGGCATATATCCAATGCTCTTAGGTATCCAAACTAAATTTCCACTGAGGTTATGTAATTTTTTTTATTTTACATTGAAATACCTTGTGTCCCATCTTATTGCAAAAATTAACAGCTCTCGAAAGTCTTGGAGTGGGAAGCCATATAGTAGTAGGTTCCAAAGTTGGTCTTTTGGTCCAAGAAACATGATTCAGTTTTGATTTAACATGGATAAGTTTTGCTTGGTTTTTATAAGTCCTTGGAGCATTTGACTTGCTACTTTCTCCCTTCTCAAATGTGAAATACTCAAGTCCTCTCTTGTTATTTTGGGCAGTCATATTCAAAAATATTTTGACACTTTCCCCTCGATTGGAGAACTTAACAAGTAATTCATTTAATGATTAATTTTTCTTTTTAAGCTTTTCCATCTTTCTTATCAAGGTGTTCTTTTCATTTGTCAAGTGATCAACTTTTTGGACAAGTTTTTCGTTCACAATAATTACTGCATCACATTATCTTTTCTTTATTGTGAACTTGTTTCCCAATTTCTTTATTTACTCATATAATAAATCATAGGCTTGATGTAGTTCTTCTAATTTAGCACATTTAAGGTAATCATTTGTATAAGAGAAAATAGAAATAGATTTTGGTTTAGAAGTTACCTCTTCACTACTAGTGCTGTTTGTTGAAATGGTTTTATCCTCCAAAATTTCCGTTGCTGCAAGGCATAGGTTGAGATCTTCTTCCATTGTGGCCATGTAACAAATCCCTACACAATTTGTGGCATCATTTTTTCATTTGAGGAGCTGCATGTTGTAGACGTCTCTTCGTTGACGTATATGCCTCTTCCTTTAGCCTTTTGAAATCTTCTGTTTTCACCTCGATCTTTCTTTTATCTTCATTCCTTTGACTTGGTTTCTTCGAGTGTTAGGCATTAGGTTTGCATATGCCCCATACCGCCACATCAGAAGCACTTTGTAGCTTCTTTATTTTTCTCCTTTGAATTTCTTTCTTTCAAGCTCTTGAAATTCTTTCCTTTCCTTACAAATTTTTTGAAACATCTTGTAAGTAAAGCAATCTCCTCATCGTCATTTTGAGAGAATGAGGTGGAGTTGTCTGAAACTTATGCGGCTTTTAAGGCAATAGCTCTTTTGCTTTTATGTTGCTCCTCATTTCTCTTCTTGATTAACTCATGTGACATGAGTGAGCTTATGAGATCTTCTAGTTGTAGCATATTGAGGTCCTTTGCTTCCTCAGTGGTCGTGATCTTTGGGGTCCAAGATTCAAGTAGTGCTCTTAAGATTTTCATTACCTGCTCAGATTCAGAAATAGCTTTTTCAATCCCTTTCAAGGCGTTAGTAATATTAGAAAATCTAGTAAATATTTCTGAAATATTTTCAGCTTCAAGCATTTTAAAGCTTTCTAACTCTCCAATCAAAATATTTCTTCTCGTCTCTTGGACTTGAGAAGTTACCTCATAGATAGAAGTAAGAGTATCCCATATCTTTTTGATAGTTTGGCATGAAGATACTCTCATATTCGGATGTCATTAATGCACAAAAGAGGGAATTCATGGCCTTTGCATTACTTTTAACGGTTCTAACTTCTTGCCCAGAGTATGTGGAGACTCTTTCATCAATGGACAACACAATACCATCTTAAATAGAAATCCAAGAATTTATATCTATAGTCATGATTAATTATTTTATTCTCAACTTCAAATAACCGAAGTTACTTCCATCAAATAGAGGTGGTATTGTGAAAGATTGGCCCTTGGCAAATGCAGGGGTAAAAGTTTGTTGAGATGTTATATCTGAGATCTCTTTGATTTAAACTCAAAGACCTACTCTGATACCACTTGATGGTCTTAAGTTTATTACTATTACCCAAGAGGGGAGGAGTGAATTGGGTATTTTAAAATTTTTAATTAAATAGAAATTTTTCTGTTTTAATTTAATTATCTTAATGAAATAAATGAATAATATGAAAAGTAATAAAGCAATAAAATCATAAATACAAATCACAGTAGTAGGTAAAGATTTTATAGTAGTTCGGGCAACCTCCCCTAGTCCACTTTTCCAAGCTCACACCCTTTGTGACTTGGGTTCCACTATTGTATTATCAAATATAGCTAGAGCAGCAACTCTCTTCTAAATTCTAGTTCTAGGGGGCATGTATAAATCACAACACAAATAGGTGACGAGTCCCACTTATGTCACAACTCTACTTAGCTTTTACTTGGTTCAAAACACTAATATTAAACCAATTAATTATTGAGATTATTGATCATGTGCTTATTGAATAGAATGGTTAATTTGATTTTGATGATTAACAAATAATTGAAATAT
>JAXCLR010005477.1:0-14560 GCA_035584095.1 Annona squamosa | reverse complement strand
TCAAATTAGTTCTTGTTAATCATCAAAACTTACACTTTGGTCAATTTATTTTGTTTTGAGTCATTGTTTCCAACACTCTACAACCGACCTATTCCTTGTATTGGTACACCATACATCTTTATCACATACCATAATCCGTTTGGTTAAAATTATCACAAATTGCAGCTTGTGTCCTTTTAAATCGGGATCATAGACCGCGGTCTACATCCATAACTTGAAAAATATTACAGACCGAGATCTGTATCTTTAAAAATTATTTTGAAAAACACATCACAGACCACAGTCCATGTCAACTTGTAAAACAAGCACACCCACTTTAAGCAAGTTGTTCTTTAAAATCTAATTTTAGGATGACTTTTCTTAAATTATTTTAGAAGAATTTTGAGTAAAATATTTTGATAAACATTTGAAATGTTTGAGAAAAATAATACATCTTAAAACCTTCAAAACTTTTGAATTTTTAAAAAGAAACCATGTATTTTCCTATCATTTTCTTGGTTTCCATTTCGAGATCTTTTGCTCACAAAAGTTATGCAATTATATTATCCCCTTCTATGCCATCCTAAAGTCAAATTCTTGTCCACATTTTTATCTTACCATTTTTTACAGAAAGAGGGGATTGCATAATCTTTTGCATGTCATTTTAGTAACCCGAAATCAAACCATTTTTATGAAATCAACGCATTAGGTTGATCATCCTTAAATCTCGTTAAACAACATCCGTATAAATATTTTTCAAGACATTTTCAATATATTTCCTTATCTAAAGGAAATTAAAAATTTTCAAATATCATTTCAAAACATATGAACTATGTCTAAATCATTATTTATATCTAGATATCATGACATAGAAGAACAAATCTTTTTTCCATAATTTAAATCCTTTTTCTTTTCCTTTCGTAAACACCATTATTCATTACAACATGTCGTAAAAGTAATTCAAACTTATTTACAAATATTACTTTGCGAAAAAGGATAAAATTCTCTTTTTCTTATAAATTACTTTTGAAACAACATCATAAAGAACTTGCTTATTTAGAAGCAAATTCCTTAAAAACATCAACATAAAACATAAAAATCTTTTAAATTTATCATTATGGAGAACTTGCTTACTCATAATCAAATTTCTCAATTCCATTAACATAATGTATTACCAATCTTTGGCAACACTTGTGATAAAATTCTTATATTAAAAAAAATATTGTTTGCTTCCTATGAAGCAAACCTTGAAGCTTTTCCTTAAGTCATCCTTTTTCAAAACTTACGACTTTTCATTAAAGCCATCATTTTCAAAACTTGTGGCTTTTTATTAAAGTCATCAATTTCCAAAACTTGTGCTTGCCCATTCGTTAAAACATAATTATAAACATTTTCAATCACATATCATCACATAGAAAGAAAATAACATTTTAAAAAGTTCGTTTGCTTACGTGAGATCGCTATCTTTCATTCTTTTCCTTGCTTTTGCCTAGATAAATGAAAATAACATTTCATTTATTTGCATCAACTTCAAATACTTACATCCCTTAGGATTTTCCAACCTACATAAATCCGTTTGGACTAGCTTAACCCACTTGTCTTTCAAGTCGGGTATTCATACATATCATAACCTATGGATAACATTATTCATTCATTCATTTCATTTTTAATACCCTTATGTAGGGTAAACTTACATACATATAATAATCATTCATTAAATCATTACTTGGAGGTTCATTACCTTCATTTATTATTTTTAACATATTTTTCATTTTTCATACAATGGTGCTTATTTTAAACACTTAGTTGCTAGCTTAGACATCATATAATAATCTCAAATTTTGATATTATCCTTATTTCCTAAAATAGTACCTTAATTCAAGTATTTCAACCCTTTTTCATGCATTTTTCCATTTCTAATAATTCACATATACCATTTATCATTTATTCATACTTATTTCTTCATACATGTCAATTTCTCAACATATAGATTATGTGTTTCTTAAAATTTTAATTATGTGTTGAGTCCTTAGTCAGCATGATTAAACCCCTTAATTAACACATAATTTGGGGTTTAATTTCAAAATTTTAATCCTCTAATCATAGGATTCCAAAAAAGCAACCTTTGGACCTGTTTTTCATCCTTTCAACGCCTCTTTTGACACTTAATTCAAAAAAGTTTTCTAATCCATAAATTCTAGCTATTAATCATGTTTTTATTAACCCAAATTTAGGGTATTAACACATATTAAAAATCTAAATTTTTTTTTGCTTGCATAACAACAATATTTCTACACATATTGGATATCATTTTGACGTGTTTTGACGTGTCCAAACATATATCCATAAAATCAGATTTAAGAATAATCTTTTCAAATCCTTTTGGACACTCGAAGTACCTTAAACATGGGGTATGTTTCCCTCCATAACATCCATAAATCGTTTAGGCTAATTCGTGTATCATTTTTAATATAAAACGTGGAAATCGGGTTGTATGTGTAACCCTAATTCATATTCTTTCTAAAATTCATAACTTAAGCCCAAATCAACATATACAATTTATCTAATCATGAATCATTATGAAATCATATTAAAATATCAAAAAAAAACATCATATGGGATTTAAGGAAATTTCAGCTATGTTAATCAATCCATTTTCAACCCTAATCACCATTTTCATCCTCTTGAACCCATGTTTTAATTCTTTTCATTTAATCCTTAATCAATACCCTAATCAATGGCATCATTAATCATACTTGAAGTGTTCAATATAAATCAAATTCTTGAATCATGAGTTGAGGTGAAAAATTTAGAATTAAAGAACTCAAATCATAGGGAATACTTACATGAATTGGTTCCAACTTGAATTGCACTTTGCTAGCTTGAATCCTTCTCCTTTTCTCCCTTTTTTTCCTTTCATGCTGCTAGAATATGGGGACATGCATTGTTGGAATTTTAGGGGGTTTGCTCCTTGACATTTTTCTCTCTCCAACCCTTAACCATATGGATGATCACCTCATATATGGCTGGATTTTTCCAGCCTTGTGGGCCCCATTTGCCACATCATTTAGCATATAATTAAATCATATTTATCCCATTTTGCTGACATGGAAAAATATGGTCCATTTAAATTTGATAATTATGTTAAGAAAAATCATAAAAAATTCATGCATTAATGGACACAATCTGCCCACACAATGGACGTCCATTTCAGCAGCAACTTTTGCCATATTTTCCACACCATTCCACTTTAATTTATGGGTAATTAACCACCCTATATAATAGCCTACTTAGGGGACCATTTAGCATATTAAAAAAATCATAAAAAATCACAAAACAGCCTTGGTCGTCCACATCTCCTACTGTCCATTTATTGTCCACTTGATTCAATGTCCATATCACCTGCCCCTTTTGCAATTTTTCCACAACATTGCAGCTTTAAATTAATAGACAATTAATCACCCTATCTAGGAGCTCATTTAGGGGTCTAATTAGCCTTTAAAAAATCATTAAAAATCCCAAACATAGCTTGAATGTGCACCATTTCAAGCCTTCATGTTGTTGTCCATTATGCATACGTCCCATGTGCTTTGGTATTTTGGCATTTTGTGCCATAAAAATCCAATTCTAATTAATGTCACTAACCACTATTGTCATATAGCTCATTTAAATGCATATTTTGCATTTTTTTAAAATTAAAAATTCTATGCAAATCGCCCCTTAATCGTCCACTATATGCCACCTACTTCATTCTCCCTTGAGCTAGCCCATTAGGCATTAAATCATGTTATTAATCACTTGATTTTATTATGGATTTTGTCATTTTAAATAATTCATAAAATTCATATGTAATTATCTCCTTTCGTCACCTTATTTATGCCATTAATTATTTAATTAATCACTTTAACTTTAACATAAATAAGAGTTACTTTATGGTGCACAAAAGTCAATGATGTGCACCCCTTTTTCGTGCAAGCATGATCCCATCATCATTAGCTTAATCTAAGCCTCTCGTTTCATGAATCTCATAATTTTATCTGTTCATTTCAAATTTCAACTTAATCCAACTTTTCTAACTCAAATTATGATTATTTGAAACCATCTTCAAATTTTGATGGTGATGATTGATTTTTATCCTAATTTCATCAAAATTTTCATAATTCACCATTTCTATATGATTAAGTATAAAATTATGTGCTTATCTGTCAATTTTCATCTTAATCCGCCTTCCCAACGTCAAGTTATAATTATTCTAGCATTTGCCAACTTAAATCCATAATTATCAACATAATCTTCTTTAGTTAAACCATAATACATGAGGTAATTATCATCAATATATTCACATTTCCTAATCCTCATTAAGTCTCTTTAATCACATTTACCCATGTTGGCTTATAATTATTATTCATAACCATTTGCCGTAATTGCAATAAATTATCAATATTGCAAAGGAAATCATTCATAATTCATCTAAATTCTACATGATCCATATTTATATGTCAATGGCATATATATAAGTCTTACTTGGGTTTGGGTATCATAACTTGAAAGAGCACAAAACCAAAGGAGGAATTAGAAAAAGGAAAAGACATGATCGAAGTCACACCTCAAGTTAACTCTATTTTGCAACTTGGGTGAAATCACAATTGAAGTCAATTGTAACTGCAACTTGCATTATAACGGTCAAAAAATTTTGAATGTTGGTACACTTAATACGCGCCACTTAACCCCCAATGTTTAAAATAATTCCACTTCTATTTAAAGCACAACAGGGGGTGTTAAGGGGATTAACTAGAGCATTCGTTGAGCTAAAACCTCTACTTATACAGGCATTCAAGTGTGCATTACATGATTTACAAAAAAGAACTCTCACATCCACTACAAGAGCTATGACTTCTAATCAATCTCTAGCTTCCTAGAGTTCTCTTTTGCTTTGAATCTACTCTGCACAATCTGTAACGTGTATGTTTATTTTCTAATTCATTTTATTGTATTGCTACTTGCTTGGTGTTGGAAACCAAGACCAAATAAAGATAAGTAGTGTACAGTTCGAGTGGGACTCACCATCTACTTATGTTGTAATTGTAAAGGCCTCCTAGAGCTATAGTCTAAAAGAAAGCAAGAGCACTGATTGTATCATTGTTGATATAGTGGGAAAAAAGACATAAGAGTGTGCTCTTAGAAGACTAGAGTATGGAGAGTTGCCAAGAACTACTACAATTTTTTGTGTTCTCTGTGCGTGATTTTCATTACTTTATCTCCTCTCCACATTTTCATTCAAGGAAACAATCTCACAAAGTGTGAAGCTTTAAATTATCAAATTTAAAAAATCCATTCACTCCTCCACTCTTGGATTTTTCCATAAACTTAGGACTAACAAATGATATCGTAACAAGTCTTTTAGTTTATTCCAAAGAGATTTATTATTAATGGCATCACACTCAACTTTCATTCTTAGTTTTGCCAAAGGTCAATCTTTCACCAAACGACCTTTATTTGATGGAAGTAACTTTTCTTATTGAAAGTTGAGAATGAAATAACTGATCATGGCAATTGACATGGATTCTTAGATTATTATTCAGAATGGAGATACTACACTCAGAAGTCAAAGAACATCTCACTAGATTGAGGAGGTGAAACTATTAAAGAGTATGATAGAGTGTCTTCTTACTTGATTACTAAGGAGATATAAGATACTCTAACCTTAATCTGTGAGGGTAATTCTCAAGTCTAAAGGACAAAAGGAAATATTTTGATCGAAAAGTTAGAGAGCTTTAAAATGTTTGACACCGAGAACATTTTGAAATATTTACAAGATTTTCTAAAATTACTAATACTTTGAAAGGATTAAAAAAGTTATATTTAAATGTCAATATTGAATAGGTCATGAAAATACTAAAGGCATTGTCAACATGGACACCCAAGATCACTACAATAGAAGAAGCAAAAGACCTTAATATGTTGAACCTTAAGATTTAATCAACTCACTAATGTCTCATGAGTTGATTTAAAAAAAATTGAACAATATCACAAAGGGAAAAAGAGTCTTGCGTTAAAAGTCATACAAAGTTCAAACAAATCTGCCTCATCATCTGAAAATGAAGATGAGAAAATTGCCCATACAAAGAAAATTCAAAAAATTGGTTAAAAAATATAAGCTCTTCAAAAGGGTTAAAGGAGAAAGAATTTTAAAGAACCCAATTAACCCCTCACCTTCTAGGTTTTTCCATAAACTCAGAACCAACAACTGCAATGTCCAAATTAATTTCTCCTATTGCCTACTTTCAAGAATTGTCAAATGCTCTCACAACCAAGCTCTTTTGTGTACTTTATTCTATCCCAATACCCATTGAATCCTACTTCCTTTTTGGACAAGCATTAGACAAGCTTTTAACTAGAATCCGTTATCAATTAACACTAATAGAATCCTGAAGTCTGTATGTTAAGTGATATACTTAAGGATTGAGTGTGTTGTTTTCCCTCCTTCGATAATTCATCATTGTTGAAAATTATTACTTGGGGAAGTATGAATTATCCAATTATGTTTGCCACATTTTTGGGCGACGTCTCCAAGGGAAAATGGACATTGTTCAACACTTGACAAATTTGTCCCTATGGACCCGAGACATCAAAAGCAATTACCAAATGTAAATTTGAGCGGCTATACTTTCCAATTGATTGATAACATTATATCCTTCCACTTAGGAGTTATTAGACATTCCCTCCTACTCTTCATTTTGAAATGCAATTTTTTGATTGATATCTTTCTCATATACCAGCTCGAATGGTGTCATATTGACTATAGAAACAGTCAAATCAGTCGTTGGGGGCACTTGATGGTATCAATAGGTTGAGTCAATTCTAATGCTATCCTCTTTCTACAGTTATCAATTTGTGATTGCAATGAAGCCACTTATAACATTCTTTCCACATGAACTTGAAGAAACTTTATTCAATGAATTCATAAATCTTACTCCAACCTTACCTCAACTAGCAACTGGCAACTAGCAAAATAACATGATCGTTACTTGTTTAGCCGTGTAGTGTGGCTGGAGCCAATGGCAACATTATCCTTTGTGCAAATACGGTTGTCACAAGCTTAACAATCTCTTGCACGACCCAAGGGATTAGAGGTGTTAGAATACTCTCTTCCATTTTTCCTTTACTTTTTTTCTTTCCACCGAATGCACTCTTCCTTTTGTAATGTCCGTGGGTTGAATGGTCTAGCTTTTTCTTCTAAAAAGTTGATTGGTGGAGCATTCAAAGACGACAGAATGTCATGCACTGGGGCAAAGGGTTTTGAATCATGTTCCTCTCCTACCCTGACAAGCTTTTGAGATCCACTTTTCCTATATCAATAAGATCGTAAATAGAATTCTTCAATCCAATACATCGTTCAATGCATTGCCCTCTCTCTTGGTGAAAAGCAGAATAAGTTGTCTCATTGTACTACTAGGTAAGGGATTTAGTGGCAGTCTTGGGCTCCATATGGGTAGGAGAGCCTATTGGACCAACAAATTTAGTAAATCAAGTTAAGACATTACCAATTGAGTGAAATAACTTCTTGGTCTTGATGATCAATTAGTCAATGTCATTACCACACTTGTCCCTTGCCCTTAAATTGTTGAGGGTAATGGAACATTCACATAATTGGAATTCTTACTCAAAACATTTACCTCCTCACTTAAGAGTCCATTGTTTTTGCACTTCTAATCATTCTTCCCTTTTTTTAATGTACTAGTGAATTGAGTTCCATAAGTGATACATGAGGCCAACTTCCCTACTTTGAGCATAGTTTCTACTCAATTCTCCATGTTTATCAATGAGAAAAAAAATCTAGTTGACAATATACGATCAAGTATCTAGCGATTTTTGGACTATGATTCTATGATACAACATTCATGTAGTCTTACTCAATCATAGGTTCTCTCAATTGAATAGTCATAGCCCTTACCCTGGTAGCATAAGCTGTAAATTTTTGCGACTTTTGGGTCATGATCATCACATCCTCTCTCTTAGGCAACACATCTTGAATGAATGCATACTATTTGACAAAGAGATGAGCTACTTGACAACAAGATCTAAGACTTTCAAGTACTAACGTGTGAAACCACGTGAGTGCTAGAGCATCTAAACTCTCAGAAAAATAGTGAATCATCAAACCATCATCATGACTACATTCACTCATTGTTGCATAGTACATCTGGATACGAATTTCTTGTTGCCCTTCTCCTAAATATCTATGGAATACAAGTCTTTGAAAATCTAGGAAATATTGGGATGTAAGGAACATGTAAAAATCCCCCGTGCTCATTCCTCTGGTGGTGCCATCCTACATCTATGTCATTCTATCTTCCAACTTTATTAGTGATTTCATTAATTCATCAATCTTTGCATCTCTTGGGTCCTCTTCCTTATAATGGTCATATTGAGTCTAATGGTTATGTGTGGTTTACCCTTGAAGCCCATCATTCTATCCATCTTTTCTTTTTAGGATTTTCATGTCCAGTGTAAGTATACAAACCTACTCTTCAAAAAAGCGGACTCGAGAACTCTCTACATTGGGTGGACTTTAATTCACTTTTTTTGAACGAGTAATTATTAGACTTCTAACAGGTCTAGATAAAATTTTCCAAGGACTTGTTGTTGTGGACTCTACAAATGCAAAGTCTATAAATGCAAAAATAAGGATAAACTACTTAAGCAAATCAAAATTATCTAAGGGTTCTCTCTTTCATAGGTTCCTCCAACTATATACCTCCTAAGCTAAGCTGAAACTTAACTTAATCCCAAGTACACGTTGTGGGTGTGCTCTTTAGAAGCCCATATTAGCCATCATAAGCATAATGGTACTTCTTACTCAAGCATGAGATCCTAGCTCTTATTCAAGAGCGCAAGCAACACATGGTGCAAAAATGCAATGCGAGATTTCCACTATCTTCTTCTAGCTATTACAAGTTGAAAACAATCAATCCAAACGAAAATGCCTAAGCTATCACAAGGACCCAACTGCAACTATTAACAAAAAAAAAAAACCAAAAATCTGCCATATGGCAAACAAATAAAAATTTAACTCAACTATGGCATTCTACGGTGACTTTAAATGGCCCAGCTCTGCATGAAGTCTCCTCCCCATGAAAAGCGATCCCCAAGCTGTTGAGAACTGCTGGAAAATTTGGACAACAAATTAGCCTCTGGTCAATGCAAGGATCTGCTCCAAATTTGCCACAATACGTCCTGCACTGCTGCTGAAATTCTACTGGAATTCACTTCAAAATTTTCTTTCAAATGCTCTTCAATCTGCTGCTATCTACAGCCAAATACTCCACAAAACCTCTATCTTATAATTGATCATACTACAATGATGATACCTATAATTCGAATAATAAATAAAGGAAAGAAACACAATGTTGTTGCTTTCAATCTAATCATTTTATCCTCATGCATTTAAAACCATTCATCCAAGTTCATGCCAAAGGTAATGAGTTCCAAATTAAAAATCAAATTCTAGTTGCTGGAATTGGGATCAATTCGCTTCCTACATAATTTAGCGATAGAAACCCCCCAATGGTGGCTCAAATCAAGTAACATCCATCACAAATCTATAATAAAATGTGAACAACTCATTAAATATAAGTTAATACTTGGTATAATGACTTTTTAATGAAATTACATAAAAACAACTTGAATTTAATCTAGCAACATTGCATCTACTCCTATTGTTTCGTCTGATTTGCTATTCTTAGTTATGTGCCACCGTTTAACAATGAACCAGCAGAAAATTAGAAAAACATTCAAAGATCAACTGCCTAACATAAACATTATCTAACACAGATCATCATTTGCTATTTCCCAAAAAATCAATTCAAGATCAGCCAAGGCACATAAGCCAGATGACCATCAACTACTGTTATTCACCTTTGAACCATTCAAGTAATTATGCATTTATAAAATGAATTCCCAATGTGATTTTAATGTGAATAAGAATTGAGACTTAGAAAAATCTGCTACTATATACAAACATAGACAAAACCACACTAGAAACTGATTCTACAACTCAAAATAACCTATGAAAGTACATAATCTATCATTCCTCTTTATCCAATCAATGCTCAAGACTAAGTTGGTATCAAATGAACCCCCCCACTGTAGCCATGAAAATGCCTAAAACATTAGTTTGGTTTCCAAGGGCAAGATAAATTTCAGAAAATCAGATATAAAATTGCATTTTAAAGCATTATTTTGAATCATAACCGCAATTTCATATGGCAGGCACATTTGTATTTTAGCAACAGATTTCACATTCATCTTAGTCAATAGGATTATCAATGGACAAATTGATTGCATAGCCAAAAACCAAAATAGAAATTGATTCTATAATTCAAAATATCATATAAAAGTGCATTACATTATCTTCTTTCAAAACTTACCGTTCCTCATCATCAAGTTATTTTTCAAGACCAAGTTGGGATTCATTTGCTTCCTTCATCATTTAGTGAAGGAACCCTCCAACTCTAGTCATTCAAAAACTCAAAATAAGACTAAGTCAATCTAATTTCCAAATATCTTGATAAGTTTTGAAAAATTAGATATAACAATGCACCTTAATATGACAATTTTGGATCATAGGATCTATTGCTATATGGTATCTAACCATGGAATTCATCCATATCATCATGTTAATAATCATCATATAGATAATCACCATGTTGATAATTATTATGCTGATGATCATCATGTTGAACACATGGCAAGCCCAAAAGAGGAATCACCAATAACCATCACTGGACATCACAAAAATTCAACAATCTTAAGAACAATTAGTTATCCATCGATCAAACAATGTGATTTCAGCAGCTTCAGAATCAAATCTTTTAAATAGATAACCGTCAGAATCAAATGATCTGTCTTAAACAATTTCAACAGAACTCTAGCAACAACATGAATCTACCAGATTCTGATTTAGCATTAGACAATCAGAAACTTCAACAGCAGACCTGATTCAGCAATATTATTTGGATATCAAACCAAGTTTCTAAAAATCCAAAGCAGTCTTAAGACCAAGTTGGATTCAAATTAACTCATCAAAAATCTGATGCTTCGAGAAAGGGAGTTGAGAAAGCAATCAAACAGACAGGAAAATCCAAACATTTGTCACCACGAAAATCTGTTTCAGATCCACGTGGATTCAAACAATCTGAAATTTATCTTCAAATCCAACATTTCAATGGTTTCCACACAATTTCAGCAATTTCTAAATCATATCAGCAGATGCAGACCATTTTTGAATTCCCATTTGAGATTCAATCTTAGTACGATACCATTTCAAACTAAATTGAATTCAGCAGAAATACATATAGTTTAAATAGTCTAAACTCACAACCTAATACTGACATTCCAAATTTCAGCAACACAAAGAGAGAAGGGTTTGAACAAAACAAATTCAGATTAGATTCCAGAAATTTCAGCAATTCAGATATCCACCAATTAGGAAAAACCTAAATTGCCCTCAGAACCTTGTACATACCCAGGTGGATTCGGACAACTTGAACACTTAATGAGCTATTTTCAAACTCAAGCCAATGCCCAAACAAATCCAGCAGGTTCAGATCATTGTCAAATTCAAAATTCAAAGGAGAAAACCTGAATTCTCATTGAGAACTGAATCCCAAAAGCAGCACCAAAATATCAAACTGATTTCAACAACAATCCTCATGGTTTAAATAAGCCAAACCCTTTATTCAATGAAATCTTGCATTAACATTCAGCAGCAAATTTTGCAAGCAAACAAAAATGACAATTTTTGCACCAAACATGCTACTGAACAAACTCACTGCACCCAAACTGTAAAGGCAGTTTCATACTCAAACACAGTGGTTCCACTCCAAAATTCAGCCGCATAGAAATGTTTTGCTCTTTGAAATATCTTGCTAACTACCATCATATCCTATCATATACATCCATAACCATTAGACAGATTCCAACCAACAAGATTCCACAAATCCAAGTGTACAATGAGCAGAAATAGTTGTAATTTAACTGTAATATGTGAAGCATTTCAGCAGTTTCCAAACATTTTAACAGCCATGCCAAAACCAACAAATTTTCAGAAATTTCAGAAAAACAACAAACTGCAACAACCATTCACCAAAAGCTAGGTTCATAAACGTTTTCCAAATGCTCTTGGATCTCATTGAAACAAGAGCAAACTCAAACAATTTCAGCAGCCTTCAAACATTAATAGAGGGTTCATGATTTAAAAACAAACGGAGGAGTAATCCTGTTAGCCCAGGCTAAGTAAATGCCCTGCTTAGCTTACCTTAAAAAACCTATCTACAACAACTTTTTTTTTTTTTACTTTTTTCTTCGTGCACTTGTTTATCTAAGTGTATTTAACATATAGACCAAGTTTTACCATTTTTGAATATGTTTATCTATTTTTTTGAGATTTTTAAACATCTATGTGTATACATGTATTTAAAATACCCTCATTTTTAAAAATCTAAAAAAATATATACACATATCCAAAAATGGTAAAACATGATTTATATATTAAATACACTTAAATAAACAAGTGTATGAAGAAAAAAGCAAAAAAAAAGTTGCTTTAAATAGGGTTTTTGAGGTGGGCTAAGTGAGACATTTACTTAGCCTAGGCTAACATGATCATTCCTCAAGCATAAAATCAAACAGCCAACAGCCTTTGATCCAAATATCATTCAGTAGGATTTTTTAAACTTCATCCTCTAATCCTTATCTAGCAATTGAAACCTTAAACTCCTCAACAGGTAGTGCTAGATTTAAGGCAATACTGACCATTACACTTGGAAAGTTGAAATCAGTCTATCCTCCAACAAATTCCATAACATACTCCATTGCATTTCATACCATATAGTCGACAAGAGAAAGGAACTTGTCAGTTTCCAGCATAGGCATGAACAATTAGTCCCTAAATTCCATGCAATGTACATCTTTCCACTCACATGTAACTGCTGGGCCACAAACCATTGACAAACATTTCAAAATCTCTCAAACAAACCATGAATTCAGCAAAACTCACACCAAACAACACAGTCCAAGGAGAAATTCTGACTCAACAGTTATAACAACAAGAAGTGCATAATTCAGAACCAGGTTTCAAGTTTCAGATTCAAGGACATGTATGTTACCTTAACATTTCAGTAGCAATGTTCAACATGAATCATGAAACCTCTTTGAGAAACCAGATGAAACAACCAAGCGTGCTAGTAGTAGGATTCAAAAATAGATTTTACAGATCATGGCATCTCAAAGAGATCGCAATCATGATAGCATCAATTAGCGCAATCAAAAAGCATGTTCATTTCCATTGTAAACAGGTTGAGACATGTTCAAACACTTCAGCAAATCTCATGATTTTAACAGATTCATTACTTCTGTTTTCATTCTAAACAACAAATTTTCAAACAGGTTCAGATTCATTATCTTCACAATTCGATTCAGGAAGGCTAGGTATTTAAAGTTTGAAAAATAGCAAGTTCATATGCCATTCAAACAGAATCATCCCATACCAGTCCTAAAAACCATCATTTAAACCACATGTTCTGTATCATCAGACCACAATACATGCACAAAACATATCCTCGTCAAAAAAAACTTTTCCATGCGGAAATATCATGGGAAATTAATGCAACACAATTTCAATAACTGGATTGCTGAGTAATAAATCAGAAATTGAACCAATTGAAAGTCTCCATCTCAAGTTCCGTTATGCATTCCCAATCATGCTTCCCTTTCCAGATAGATTTTAAGGAATGCAATCTCTGTTTCCCCAGAATCACACCAGAAATTTTGAACCAACCAGATATTCTCAAAGTAGATACAGCAAGCACCTATAATTGGGTTCAAGCAATCCTCAGTGGAGTCACCAATTTTTTTCCATCCCACTAAAAACAACACCGAAAATAATTTGGGTTTCAAGTCTCCACCAGTTTTTGAGAAAAAACTGAAAAACAAGATGATTCATGACTGATCCACATTAGAGATTCCAAGTAGATTTCTTAGTTATGCGAAGGGAAGGGTCTGGGCACCCCTTTGCACCCCAAAAAAGGTTCCCATAGGTGTTTGTTGATTTCCTTTTATTCACACAGATTTTTCATTTTATTTGGGTTGGTTTAGAAAATTTCTGACATGTTTGTGGGATTTAAAAATTGATACATGAATGAATACTAATATCACTCTCAACATGACTTCATTTCAGTATCAAATAATCAATTTCAGCAATTTTTTTTGAAAGCACAAGCAGTATTTACAAGGAATTCAAATAAATTTGCAATAAAACATCCATATCCATTCAAATGTCCCATTCCAAGCATTCAAAGGATCACACACCTTCTCATTCACATATTCCAGTTGGACAGATTTTAGTCCTCAGATTACAGAAATAGGCTCATTCATTTGAGAATTCTATCCCCCAGCATTGAACAGATTATTTGCACAAGTTCTGGGATTGCAAAAAAAAATTGAATCTGCTAACAGTAATATCCTGAGATCAATCACAACGGAATGGAATCATACAAATGAAGTAAATGAGCAGAATATA